>WBMW01006229.1:623865-636638 GCA_013396635.1 Penelope pileata | reverse complement strand
AAAAGAAAAAAAAAGATAGATACCTGGCAATAACTTAGAACCTCCATAAGAGTTTTCTGCTGATCTCCAATGTAGGAAGCTTCGGATACAACACTCCCCTTTTTCATTAAAATAATATTAAAAAGAAGTATAAGCTAGCAATATATACAGAGTCTTAGGTTATCACATTAAGTCAACAGATCCCAACTTCAAACATCACATATTATTTCAAGTCTACTCTAGAACATGCATCCCCTAAGCAACTTTTCAAAGTCAATCAAACAAAAGAAAGTGAACTTACACATTCATAATCAGGTTCATAATCATAAATCACACTGTCACCGTCTTCATACTCTCCTTCCCCAGTTCTCATCTGGGAAATGACAAAGAAATTGTAATATTCTGAATAATGAAAGAATTCTAAATACAAACAACAGAGAGATCCAACCTGGACACTTTCAGTTGTAACTATATTCCATCCCTGGCTACAAAAGAGCCCAAAGCAGTGAGATTTAACAAAGACATCTCATTTACACGCCTGTAGTTAGGTCACACAAATACTCACTGATCTTTAGTTTAAGAATATTGTATTCTTCTTTAAAATAAACCTCTTGCAAATTCATAACATTATGTATTTTTAGTTTATTATACTAAGGCCAGAACTTTCTCATTGAGCTATATAGGTTTAGCCCTCACAGAGGGCTGCTCTGAAGGGAATGCCTCCTATTTTATTCTGTTGGCCCACGACACCAGAGGCAGATGTCGGTGGTACGGCAGTAGAGGTTGAACCTTCCCACCAACATTCCATTCCATGTTGTTGCCGTGTGACAGATGGCAGCAGAGGGGCACTCTGACACAACGGCGTCTGACATGGGAGTGCGGATGGAGCAAACGGGTGGAAGTGAATTCCTCTGTGTGGAAAAAATGGCACCCACTGACATTCATCAACACTTGCTGAATGTTGATGGAGACCAAACAGTGGATGTGAGCACAGTGAGGCAGTGGGTGGTGCATTTCAGCAGTAGCAACAGCAATGTGAAAGACAAGCCACATTCCAGATGGCCATGCACTGCTGTCACACCACAAAATGACGAGCGTCTCAATCAGCTCACGACTGTGAATTGGCTAATGGTGGTGATTATGTTGAAAAACAATGTTTTGTAGCTGAGAATTTCCTCTATCAAATGGTGTTATTGCGCTCCTTGTATCTGTTGTAGTTTCCGTGACATAAACAGGAGGCATTACTTTCAAAGTGACCCACATATTATAACTATTCTATTACATAACTATTGTGCCATACTATTTAACTAGGCTTATGTAATTATGAGACTCCAAACAGATTTTTATACTACTTTAAATAAGTATATGTGGAAAAAACCCAGACGTTTATTTCACTGTTTTTAACTTTGCACACAGATACTGTAAAAACATCTATTCACAAGTGAAAAGAAGTAATTTTCTTGCTCGAAAGGAGTTGCAGGAAAACTCCTTTTAGACAGGGATCAACAGTGCCACCACCTGGACAATGTTGATGTTTGCCTTTCACTGGACAGAAGGAGTTTCTGTCCATCATACAGAATGGATTTCAGGTCTTTACCCCCTCTCAAAGAAACAACAACAACAACAACAACAAAAAACACCAAACAAACAATCAAGTAAAACTCCACCAAAATCCAAGCAAAAGAAGTCACAAACAAACTCTAAGCCATATTTGATCAGGGCTGATTTTAAAAGATGGAATTATATTCCTAACAACAGGTAGAGTTATAAAAGACAGTACACTGTTCATCATTAGACACCTCAATTCCTACAATTCAAGGAATTAACCTTTGTATGTTGACATAAGCAAAGTTTCAGACCTTCCTCAAGATAAAAATACGCATAATATGTCTTTGGTCAGAAATGTTCGGGACAGCAAATCTTTATTCAACATGTAGTTCCAACTCTACTGTACTGAATTGCACAAAGAAATTTTTACAGCAAAAAGCATCTACATGGAAAACTAGAAGCTGCTCTGCTATGTAGACTAGTTATTATACACAAGTACAGCATCCAGTGCAAGGTTTTAACCTCTCCAGAAGACTCCAGACACAATATGGTTATCTTCATCAAATGAACATAAAAAATTGAAGAAATGACATTTCCAGTAACATTGAAATGGGCCTTAAAACAAGGGGCTACTGTCTGGCTACACATACCACATTCTGTTCCACTGGAGTAGGGGCAAGTCGTTTCCTTTTATTATGCAAAAACACAAAATCCATTTTTTCAGGGATGTGACCGTTTCCCCTCTGCATACTTGCAGAATGGCTCATTTGTGATGCCACTCGTTCAGCCAGGACTGATAAGCCTTCACTTCCTGGAAAAGTGGAGAGAAAACAAAGCACATCAGTGGGTTTCTCCCATTGAATTAAACATGTGATTATAAAAATATGCACAGTCAATTAAACAAGCAACAACAAAAAAACACAAAAACTAACCACCACTTTCAAATTACTTCGTTGGTTGTTTACTCCTCAGCTGCTCCTTCCCCAAACTTACAGGGTCTCCCCTCCACACTTCTTCCTTGCGTGGTGTTTCTGTGGCAGAAGATCTGCTCCAGGTATGCCCTCTGGTGTGTCAGTGTACGTCAGCGATCCCCGAACACAAACTGTTCACAGGGGGTTCACAAAATACCTCTATCTCAATGTGCGGGCCCGGCACATAGTCAAAAAGCCAACATCACTGCCACAACAGGAACATTCAACTGACAGTAGGGAAACTACTGTCTTCTCCTACACCCTAAAACAAAAACTCCACATCCCTCACCAAACGGGGTTTAATAAAATTTTAACCGAAGTGCATAGCTCCAACCAATCTAAAACTAGAATACTTCTAACAACAAAATAGACTTCAACAGACCAAATACAGTTTTCAGTGACTTAAAGGAAAACAAACAAGCAACCCCACACATCAAATTAAGAAAACAACAACACATCACACACCAGCAAATCTCCTACTTCTTGAGCTTGTCTCATTTTATCCTGGAGAAACAGTGAACGTGTTGGATTGTACCACCAGTATACGGTGAATTGCTTTTGAAAAGACAGAAAAACAACTACAACTGAAAACATGAGAAAAGGTGATTCAAGTGTTCTGTGACGTATACTGGCCGATGAGATTTTTATTGCTAAAGATGGGTCATAGAAGCAATTCTGTAGTGCCCCTTCCCTTTTTTTTCCATGCCTTACCTGTTACCCATCATCTGTGTTCTCACTCATCCTACCATCTTAAAGGCCTTGTCCTCTTTAAGAGTCTGCTCCTTGAAAGGTACAAGTGCCCCATGCAGCACTGTTCAGTATCATTAAAAAGAAATTATTGGCATGAAGAGCCCAGACAAATACAAACACAACAAAATTGGTAGAAAGCTCAAGTTCGTAATGGCCTCAAGTTGGCCAGGGGATATTAGAAAAAAAGGCTCCTCAGAGAGTGGTCAAGCATTGGCACAGGCTGCTCAGGGAAGTGGTGGAGTCCCCGTCCCTAGAGGTGTTCAAGAAATGTGTAAGCACGTAGACGTGGCACTGAGGGATATGGTTTTGTGGGCATGGAGGTGGTGGGTTGACAGCTGGACCTGATGCTCTTAGAGGTCTTCTCCAACCTTAATGATCCTACAATTCTACACAGATGAGATCTGTGGTAGCTAGACTAGTGTAGCTGGCATCATTTTGTACTCATAACTAGTAGTTAAATAACAAAAACCATAATTGCTTAATACTTGTTCTCTCAAGTGAAGATTAAGATCTTGTAGGAAATTACCAGGCTTGCTGCTTTGACCTGCAGAGTGACCATAAATCGGCAGAAAATTGATGAATCCAACTTAAGCAAGAATGTGATATAATCAACATAGTTATCTCATACCATGGGCTTGAACAAAGGCGGGAGCTGATCAACTTGCTTATGTGGGCAAAGCATCTGACGGAAGCGGAGATGTGCAGTTTAACACCTCGCCTAAAGCCCAGCAACTGCAGCGACTGCGTGATGCTTGCGGTGGGGCGGAGGCCTCAGCGCAATGTTGTTTCTTCCAGTGAAGATGTTGTCTCAGTACAGCTGGAAGTGCAGCCTCGTCTCTGCACCAAATGTTGGCCTCAAATCCCCTGCCTTTAATTAACAACACAACAAGCCTTGTGTCTATCAGCACACAACCTCACCAACAGTATGAATATAGCCCTCTGCCTACACTCTGTTGGGGAAACACTCCATTGGCTTGGGTGGATTGGCAGTCAGCAGGTACATCTCTCCCGGTAAGAAATTGCACCACCTTTATTTTGCAGATGATACCCAGGCAAACTGTTAATTAATGGTCAGCGTTAAGATATTTAGTGCCAACACAGCCAGTGCATTCATCAACAGCAATTCCTAATCTGTTATCTATCACCCCAGTAAACTATTTTCAACTTTGCAAAACTGTTTCAGTGAAAGTCCCTGAGAAGGCTCTGACACGCAAACGTTGACTCTAAGCGGCCGTACACATAATCCTTTGGACATAAACTGCTGACCAAGTATGGGACTAAGACTGGACCTAACTGCACCTAGACTCCTCTCTCCAAAGAGGACTTCAGATACCAAGAGGTCCTTTCTGAACCTCATGACTCAACAGGAGAGCTTCCCATGCTTCAGACTCATACCCTTACCCTACCTCTACCTTTCCACTCAGCTCCAGTGTTTGCTTTCTTACCCACCCTACCTCTCTGCCCCTGCCACGCAGACCAAGCATTCATCTCTAGAACTAAGCACCCCCAAAACCGAGAGCCTGGGAGCTGGCAGCACTGAGGAACAAACACCAATGCAGGCATGAAGACATGCTGGAAGCAGGGGTGCAGGGCAACAGGATAAATGCTGGAGCACAATGTATGCCCTCAAACACCAGATACTTTCTGCAGACAACGGAGAATGCTGACTTCACTTGGAGAAACATTAGGTAGCTGAGTTAATTACATTTTAAACTGATTACAACAAAGTTGAACTAATCACCTTCCTGATTTACTCCCCAAATTTAGATTTAAGCACAAATATAACAATCTAAAAAAAAAAAAATTGACAGCAAAAATGATATTGAGTTTGTAGGCATAAATGGATAAGTAAAAAAGGACAACAGTAGTACTCTTCAGCAGGCAGGGAGGAATAAAGACCTAGATCTGTATCTCAAGTGATGTTGAGCTTGCTTTGCCAGCTAAATATTTGTAGGCAAGAAGATATGAGAAAAAAAAAAAACAAGTTTGGACAGATAGAACCAGACCTGGAGAATAGGCACTGCTCTACAACATACCAGCCGAAGAAGGTGGTTGAATAAAAACAGACAGAGAGAATTTTAGTTTACAATTGTTAAGTTCAACAGTTAAGATAAACTCAGGTCATGTTTTGGCCGCACATCACTATACTCCATTTCAACTAGACAATGCTAGCAATCTACAGTAGAAGCTCTAAGCCTAAAGAGTACAAAAAGTTTTGCCTTTTAAAAGCAATCATACCCACTCATCATGATTCCTTTGCTGATAATCAAATAGTTATTCATTTCCTGAAACCAGGGTCAGCAATTGCCTATGACAGTTTCCTGGGCAGGGTCTTTTTTAAGTTTATTTATTTGTTTTTAAAACAGAGATAAAAACAGAGTAAGCCATCCAAACCATCTTCCTCCTTTCCCCAAATGTGTTCTTCATCATAGAAGACCAAGGAAATGAAAACTTTCCAGAAGCACCTAACCACGCTGGGAAACTAAGACGCATGGGACTCTGCTGAAGAGAAATACCGATAAGAACCTCTATTAATTCAACTGGTTGCGGGAAAAAAAAAAAAGGGAGTAAATACCATCACTTAACTACAGTTATTTCCCTTGCTAACATAGCAATAATGCTACTGGACTTAAGACACAATCTAAGAGCTATGACTGAGTTTTGCCCGAGTCAACGGAAAATTTGATACATCTGATGAGAGCCTTTCATCTTAAATGCTAAAATAAAGATAATCAATTAAATAATCACCAAAGGCTACTCAGAGCTAGTATTTTACCACTCTGAACAACTATCTTACCAGCACTGCACATCAGCATCAGCAGTGCTGCACTTGGCTGTTAATCTAGAAGCCTCATCTTTTGGGTTAGGTTACTCCACATCACTTGCATTCCAAATCCCTTTCCTAAGTGCTAATTATTAGCTAATTAATTCCTAGGTATACATAAGAAAGTCATTTTTAAACATACTAATATTTCAGTGAGTTCCTTACTAAAGACCTCTGAAGTAATAACTAAAAAGGCCCCTTATTTTTAAATGCACTGCCAAACAATTTCTATTAAGCAGCTTTTCAATAAAATATCTTTTAAAGATGCGTAACACAAAAAGACACATTAAAGAGAGAAGCACTGAACATGCAGCATTAAAACTAGCCATTAACTATTAGATCACCAAAGAAAATGAAGTGCAATTACCATATGCAAGTTGAGCCACATGGTGAACATTACTGTTTACTTCAGAATTTTGTTCTATTGACATGCAGCTTTGTGTGGACAGTCCATTTCCTCCATCTTCTATTTCAGAATTGTCAATAATCACTGCTTCAACATCATCCTCAACATTCATAGGGTCGTAATCTATCAGCATGTGCAGAAAGACAACAGGTTAAGACTAGACACTATTCAGCATATCAGATGACAACAACTTATATCATACTCATATCACGCCTAGCATTATCTCAATTCTACCACAGGCAAACTTGAAAACAGTTTCGCTTTAGCATTTAAATATGAAGTCACTTACAAACATGCGTATTGAGGTTTTAACAAGCTAGAAGGGAAATGGCTTACTGTTACTGGCAGGATTCCTAAAAGTATTAGCACCTAACTCCTCCTACAGTATCCTGCTTCAACAGTAATAGTTATGAGTCAGTAACGAGCGCTTCTGAAAACTCCGCCATTTACATTCAAGCAGCCAACAGAGCAAGACACGCTAACTTGGTTTTGAAATTTGACTTCTACTTAATACACTCCAGACAAATCAGTCTACAAATCCTAACTGCATATTTGGTATTCAGATCAAACCAAACATTGGCTCCCAATGAGATAACGTGCAAAAATGCTGAATGGCAAATCTCCAGTACCAATTTTTTTTTTCTCCTCCAATTAACCATCTCGTGTCAAGAAAAGCCGTCCTTGTTTCAGAATAACTGGAGTACAGCTAGATCCGGCATTTGGAGGAGCGCAAGGGAGCGGAATTTATTCTTGATAAACAAATTAACGGAAGGAATAATATTGTGAAGCAAGCACTAACCTAAGTTAGGAAATACAACTTAAATTCAGCCAGCACACACACGTAATGACACGCTTTAGCGATACAAACATACGCTGCATTTACCACAGGATCTCTGCCCCATTCAGTGTTCAAAACGGACTGAGCTCCAGGGATGAATCAGGGCTGTACGATTTTAACAGTGACCTCCTTCTTTACTCTTATGCAAACAATTCACTCCAAATCCTCCTCCCTTCCTCCTGTTCCAATTTCTTAAGAGACTAAAAGCTGAGAAAGAAGCTGAAGTCTGCAGGTCAAGAGTTTTTGCTCAGGCCAGTACTTGCCTCTAATCCAGAGGAAACAACACAAAAGGGTTTGGGTTTGGCTGTCATCAGATTAGGAAACACTACTTTAGCAAACCAAGGGTGTATTCTGAGACACCCATCAATCACCACGCAGCCAGTAGCCATATCTACAGCAAGAAACTAGGCCCAAACCCTCGCTGTCCTGTACAAAGGAGTTTAGCTGAGCAGACATGAGCTGGGATACGCTGCTTTGGCTCCAAGTCAGAGAACAGCTCCTGGCTGGGTTTAACTTGCTGTATAGAAGTAAACAGGACTGCTCATGAATTAGTTTAGACACAGGTCTTAGGAAAACATTTCAGTGATATTCACTGACAGAAGTCACAGCATGTTAACATGATTTATTTGCAGGTGTTTAATTATTCCTATACGTGAAGACTTCACAGCTACAAACTTCACACCCGTGAAAATTTGTTACAAACGAATTCCTGTTGCTTACTCATAATCTTGCAGAAATTGCTACTTATTACTGTAAGCAATTCTGAGTATTTCTGATATTGCTGAGCAATGTCATACATTACTCCACCAACCAACACGAAATATTATCTGTCTTTCTCAAGTGGAAACCGCAAACTGCCAGATTCTGTAATTAGAGTTCCTAAAAAAAAAAAAAAAAAAAAAAAATAAATCCTTTTTTTTTTTTTTTTTTGCTTGTAACTTGAATGAAGATGCAACTCCATTTCTTGTAGCATAGGGAGTTAATAACCTCACTGCATTACCTCCACTGACCGAAAATATAATAACAGAGGTACTCAGATGTTTCCAGTAAGTCCTTAAAGCAAATCAGAAATTAAGAAGTGTGATTGTAAGAAAATATTTTAGATTTATATATTTCAGTGGAGGGTTTTTCTCTGAATTAAATCACACACTGGAATGTGTAACTATGTATCTGCCACGCTATAATGTGACACTGAACAGGCTGCTTTATCCAATCATTGCAACAAGTTATCTGTTTGAGAGTCTTCTGAATTCCTGTTTGAAAACTGAAGAGACCATCATTCAAAATTCAGAAAAACTCAGCAACTAATTTCCTGCTCAGACTTGATGAGTGCTCCGAGTTACATGCCTTGTTATTTTCAGTAAGGCACTAGGCTATACCATAAGGCTGGTATTGACAAAAGTTGTATTGTACAGAAAGGCATTTGTAGAGCAGTGCTGTGAAATGACCCAGTTAGAAATCCAAGCTTGGAAGTGCAATTTTTAACTAAAGAACAAACAAAAAAAACCTGCTTATGCTCACTATTTAGGATTCTTCCACCATTTTTCCTACAGGAGCTCTTCTTTGCTTCTGCACAAAATCACCAGGTAAGCAGGTCTTAACAGAAAGTAAAAGGGAGTTAAGTACAAGGAGGCTGAGTCCAGGTTTCCATGCAAGCATGTCCAACTTCGTGCCCATCCCTGCATCAGAAGTTATTGCTTGTACACAACAAAGTACCAACAAGCTTCATAAAGATTTTATTTCTAGTAACTGACAGAGAAATATAGTTAAAAATCATCATGACTTGATAATCTTCTGATCTTCTTTGGAATCTGCATCATTTGATCAACATATTCTGGCAGCCTCACGACTGTTTGTATTTTACTACTGCTCCTTTACCTGTCCCCAAATGAAAGTACAGTATTAATGGACTTTGGAGTAAAAGAGCTGAAAACAGAAGAAAAGTGCGGAACAGGTAAGAATGAGAGAAAAACAAATACAAAACTGCAGTCTAGTTTTTTTTTTAAAAGCTCACTTAGAATTTTAAATTGTTTATACAAAACATCGAGAAAGATCTTTTTAAGAACATTTTGAAGGCTTTCAAAGCAAGACTCCTGCAGAGAGATTATTCTGGAAATGACTACCGAAAGGCTGACCTCATGCACAAAACTGAAAAGTTTCCACAGCCTATTTTTTCTCATTACAAGGCTCCATTCACTGCTTTCCATTTCGCTTCTTCAAACATCTGAGATAGATTTTCCCATTTTCTTCAATGAATATGTTTTGTGAACACAGCCCAGCCATTTCTCAAAAGAAAATGAAGGATAAATAAATTTCTAGACGTCAAAGTCATATGGTACAATTCCTTATTTGAAAAACTAAAATCCCTGAATGCTTCTGAGAACTGTTTACCTAGCATAACTAGTTGACTTAAATTAGGGATATACCTTCTGCTATCCTTTTAAAAAAAGAAAAAAAGAAAAAAAGAAAAACCCTACCAAGTTATAAAAAACTGAAGAATCAAAGCATCCAGATGACCAATTAACACCACTTTAATGGGTATTTGGTAGGATTTCCCAATTTCCTAGTGCATTTTGGACATATGATCAGATGATCCCTGGTGTGGTTTCTCCTGTCTGCCAGGGATCTCTCAGTAGAAACTTCAGAAGTGATCCCTTCCCTGCACTCTTCTCCATGCCTAGAAGGAAACATCTGACAGGAACGCAAGCAGAAGTGTAGGAGGAGAGGTACCTCTGAAGTAGTGGGCACAGAACAGAAAAGATGAACTGAACCGGCAATCCTACTCAAAGAAAAAAGTGTAAATCTAGATAAGTTCCTTTATATGTATCTTATGTCACAAAAGTGCCAGCTAGAATTAACTAGGAGCTCACCTACATCTGTTCTGTATGCACAGCCTCATGCTTTTGCCAATGCAAAAAAACAAAAAAGTGAGCTAACACAAGGGACAGGACAGGGACAACAGTGCCATTCTTATCTTACATTGTCAGCATCATCTTAGCCTAGCTTCGAGTTATCACTTGCATATTAACTCAGTCTCACTGCAGACGTGAGAGTTTTAACATCTTTGCATACTGTCATACTCAAAGCTGTGAGCACACAAGTGCAACCAGAACATCAGCTGAAGTCTGAAGACAAACTGACAGGCTGCTTTTTCCCTCCTCAAGCACATCACTAATTAAACACACCACATACGGCCAGTGAGATAAGGAAGGGCTTCAACCGAGTCAGACGTTACTTGCTGAATGCTCTCATTTACTGCAGAAACAAAAGTGAAGGTAATCAGGAGGTAAGTGGCCTAAAGCTGAGGAACCTGAAAGCAACGAGTACTAATGAATTATACCCCAACCTCCACAACAGTTTCTGCCAGCTACTATCAAAATCACCATTTCAAACTTTTAACAGAATGTCAATATTTGTTCTTCATTGCCTGAGCACTCAGTTAGATGCATCTCTGTATTTCTGCAAACGTGACTCCAGTTATTCCCAGGTACAAATGACAGCACAGGGAGATGTGCATAAGACAAAGTAGATTTTAAGGATGCTTAAATACTGCACTCAGAGAAACTGGGTGCTATCCACCTTAAGTTGCATCCTTGAATTCAGTACATTTCCAGTAATTTTGTCTTTAATCTGAATAGTTCCTGACCTGCATAAGATGATCAGAAACACCAGAATACTTCACCAGATGCAAAATGCTCATTAAGAGCTCAATGGAGAGGAGAAGGCTCCAGGCAGACCTCAGTGCAGCCTTCCAGCACTTGAAGGGAGCTTATAAGCACGAGGGGGACCAACTTTTTTTGATACGGTCTGATAGTGATAGGACAAGGTGGAAACTAAAAGAGGGGAGATTTAGGTTAGATGTTAGGAAGAAATTCTTTGCTCAGAGGGAGGTGAGGCACTGGCACAGCTGCCCAGAGAGCTGTGGGTGCCCCATCCCTGGAGGTGCTCAAGGCCAGGTTGGATGGGCCCTGGGCAGCCTGACCCAGTGGGTGGCAGCCCTGCCCATGGCAGGGGGTTGGGGCTGGGTGGGCTTTGAGGACTCTTCCAACCCCAACCATTCTATGGTTCTATGATTAACAGTCTTGAGCACTGTAGCAATAGTTAATTCAGAATGCTGTAGCCAGAATCTGCATGACTGAAATTTGCAATAGATTAAGATGATGGGATCCTATATTGAGCAAACAAACCAACTGCTGTAGTGAGAAGGGTAATGAAACCACATTTCCTGTGGCTTTAACTTTCATATTCAGATTACCAAGGTGCTAGTGAGATCAAAACTCTAGGTAAAAGAAGCCTCACAAAGAGGCCTCTGATGTTTAATAAGATTTGAGGAGCAGCTGAGGTCCCTGGGTCTGTTCAGCCCAGAGCAGAGGAGGCTGAGGGGAGGCCTCATGGCAACCTACAGCTTCCTCACGAGGGGAGCGGAGGGGTAGCGCTGAGCTCTGCTCTCTGGGGACAGCGACAGGGCCCGAGGGAACGACATGGAGCTGTGTCAGGGTGGGTGTTAGGAAAAGGTTCTTCTCCAGAGGGTGGTGAGTATGGCACAGGCTCCCCAGGGCAGTGGTCACGGTCCCAGGCTGCCGGAGTTCAGGGAGCGTTTGGACACTGCTCTCAGACACAGGGTTTGATTTTGGGTGGTCCTGTGTGGAGCCAGGGGTTGGACTTGATGATCCTTATGGGTGCCTTCCAAGTCAGGATACTGCATGGTTCTGTGATTGCCCTCATAGAATACGTTTCACTGAGGAATATTATCAATAGCATCTCTTTCCTACTACCAAGGTATTTAGAGCAGTTTTTATATTTAAAATCACTGAGTAAGAGCAAAAACCAGTCAGGAGACTAAAAATCTGAGGACAGTGGAGATGGAACGGATACCCACCACATCACACATTTCCCTCACAGTACGCAAGGGTTGCTATGCTCCCTCACCATCCTACATCGACCACCTTTGTACCTCATGGTGACAGCTGTAACCGCATAGCAGAGTGGCCGAAGCCTAAGCAGAACAGAACGCCAAGCTCCCTGAGCCATGAAGTTACACAAGGGAACAGGAAGCCTGAGCGGCTGGAACCTCCCGAGTGGGAGACAGACGTCAAACCACTGCTTAAACTGGTGCAGGACTGCATAAACATTATTCCCCGGGAGGGCAACGCACAGAACCTGACAGAGATGCACCTCCTTCCAGACAAACTGAATGTACAGAACAGCTACACTGTTATGCCTTCAAACAGAGCAGCGAGGCAGCTCACCTCAGGAGCACTGCCCACCTCCGCTGACACTCAGGTTTGCTTTTAACACTTGCAGTGCTCGGGGACTTCACGCGGGCCGCCGCGCTGCCCAGCGCTCCCAGCATTCTGTCACTCCGCTCACCCCCAGCTGAAGGCTGGGGGACGTTACAGCCTTCCCCACCGCGGCTGTCATCGCATGACTTCCTGACCACCCCGCAGCACTCCTACC
>WBMW01006229.1:400469-623830 GCA_013396635.1 Penelope pileata | reverse complement strand
CGGCGGGGCCTCGCTCGGGCGGGGAGGGCGGCGGAGCGAGCCGAGGCTGGGTCACAGGCAGGTGTGGCCGGAATGCGGCGTTGGAAACGGAAGCGGCGCCTCCGACGTGAGCGCCCAACTGTTTGGAAGCAGTGCGGCTGCGCGCTGGGCACGGGGCGCGCCTGGCAAACGGGAGCCGGGCGGGCGGGGCGGGGCGGGGCGGGGCTGCCCGCTCCTCAGCAGCGCGGCCGCGGTGCTTCAGCTTCGGAGCCGAGTGGAGGTGCGAGGCCGCGCCCCGTGATTTCAGGGCCCTCCCCGCTCAGCCCGTGTGGTGCGCCAGCTCCAGATTTCACCACAGTGTCTGGTGAGCTCCCCACGCCCTCGCGTTCAGCTTTGGTTCGTCAAAAGCTGCTCGCTGGAATGGAGAAATACGGTTAGAAAGAGGTGCTAGCAGCTGCAGGAGGTGTGCTCATCTCACAGAGGAGTTTCTGACTTTGTAATAAAGTGAGGTAGCAGGGCTCCCATTCTTACAGGATTGCTTTAGGCCTTTGGCAGGGTCACAGTGTACAAATACTGTGAATGTGGGGATGACACCTATGCAAATCTGTCACTGGCATCCACAGTGGAGCAGTGAGGATCTCCCCCAAGGGATGCAGCCTTTCTACCTGAGCGCTTGGGACCAGCCCAGAGCACAGGAGCCAGCCCAGGCAGGAGCCTGGGGTAGGAGAGCCCTGTTCGAGCCTCTTCAGGGCTGTGCCATCAGAGCTTCAGCTGCAGCTGTAGGCAGGGAGCTCCCTGTGCGTCAGCACCAGGGGAGCTTGGACTGAGGGTGCTCATGGCTCGGGCTGTGGGACATACGGTGGGATTCAGGGGAAGGGCGTTTCAGGATGGCACAAGATGGCACTATCCTTAGGGGAGGAACCAATGGCAAGGAAAGGGCTAGATTTAGGTGAATTGGGGAGGAGCAAGTGTATCTTCGTACTGAATCCTTCCATAGGGTGAAGAGCTCTGCTTTGTGTCTATGGGGGGAGATGAGTGCAGCAATGGGAGCACCAGTGAAGGCAGAATAGGTTGCCCAGGCAGTAGGGGAAGTGGCCTGGAGCCAGGGATGCCTGGAGGGGTGAGGCCATGGGGAATGGCCTGTGACAGCAGCTGCCATGGGGCTGTGGCCCAGTGGACACGTGCAGGTAGCAGCAGCGGGGAAGACGGGGACCCATGGTTGGGGGCAGCCCTCCCAGTTGTACCTGTGGGCATGGAGCTGCGGCAGCCTTGCCCCTCATGGGCTGCTGGAGCTGGCACTGTGTATGCTAGCATACGTTCTGGGTTTAACTTTTAAAGCATACATCCGAAAAAGTCAGGGCAGACAAATGCAAAAGGTTTAAAAGCTGGTACCTACACCAGTGAGAAAGGTGGAATGGCTGTATGTATAGCATGCAGCTAATTGCCTATCTGTGAGAAAGTGTGTGGAAGGAAGAGTTGCGTTTATATAAGAGGACTGCTTACAGACTGCCTTATTTCCTCGTAAGTGTTTTGAGAGAACCTGAAGGATTAGTCAATGCTTCCTTTATTCCTTCCTGATCTTCAGTAGGATTTAAAAGCCTTTCTCTCTTTGACATTGATAACGAGGTGAAAGACAAGCATCTGCAAGCTCCATCTTGAATCATATCGGTGTGGTACATCCGGTTTCTTATGCAACTGATTCTTCATCAGGACATGTCAGACTTTGCTGCTGCTGCTTTTCAGTTTAACTACAAGGCTGGGAGAGCACTGAGTAAGCTAAGAGCTTCATTTTTTCCAAAACGTTTGAGGTGATGAGAGAATGCCTGAATAATATGGAGTCCAGCCAGGAGAAAGTACCAACATTTTCACTGCTGCATGTCTGGTACAACACCCACGTGCTTTATTACCTTCCAAACAAAAAACAACCTCCTCACACTCTTTAGTCTAACCGTTTACGTTTTTATACATTCCACATAGGTATCTAGACAGCATGATGGGATGCTCTGCAGAGCCAGGAGGTACAGCCTGAGAAGAGCTTGTATATGCAGTGGCACTACTTAGAGTATCTGGTTTGTATTATGGCTGGGTGGGCCTGACTGCGGTATGCTATGTACACATACCCAGCGATGCACACTGAAGCCTGGATTTTGCAAAGACAAAAATCACTGACTTCACAGACAAGTTTAAAAGCAGTGGGTATATTTTATCAGGTCTAATGTTTAATTTTCTCCCTGAGTGTGAAAAAAATATACAAGTGTACAGCAAGCAGATAAAAACCAGATTGTGCCTGCCTCTGCGGGCTAAGCTCTTCCTACAGTTCTTGCTTATCTGTATTTCTGGATTGGGAGAGGTGTGTAATACATCAGCAGATGATCTACGTAACCATTAACTACTTGACCATCTGGTTAAAACAAATGTTATGTAAACTGATTCCCACTTGGAAACTACGCTAGGGCCACACCCATGGGGAAATCTTCATATCCTTGCAAGGCGTGATTTCAGATAGCTCAGCTGCATTCCCCAAAGCGGATTTTTTCCACACCAAGGCACTAGGTCTCTGTATTTCAGCCTTTTTTCCATATGCGCTTTTTAAGTACTGATGTACAGGGTTGAAAAGCTACTGACAGAAGGACAGGTGAAACAAAAGCTTCTTCCCTTCCCCTTTTCCTGCAGGTATGCAATTTTAGAACATTCGGACCACCTGGCTTCCAGGTCCAGACTTCTCTGTTTCCCAGAAACCAAACTGACTTAAAGTAGCATTTGCACTTCTAAGTTTACGTTCATAATTTATCACCTGCCTTTTGACCACTGCTGTATCTGTTTAGGTTCAGTCACTGGATTCTTCATGCCTTGAGTTCTACATGTTGCAATTCCTTCTGGTTTTGAGCCGTAGGTAAAGCAGCGGTCTTTCCATTATTTTTCACCCCAGCTTCCTTTCTTCCTGCTTACCCTTTTCTCCCCTGTAAGGCAGTCTGGGCAAATCCAACCGTCTTTATACTCTGGCAAAACTGTACTTGTGAGCTAAATTCTGTTAAACGCGGTGACAGTTTTGACTGGATGCAGATCTTCCCTTACTTTAAGTTGAAGGGAAAACAAGATTAAGTGCTTTGAAATGTATAATGCCCCGAGACTTACTTTTGGAGATGCCGTACTTGTTGTCTCGCACATTAGGCTTCACATTTTATGACAAGTAAGGAGAAGGTGTGATTTAATTGCAGTCACGTTTATTTGCAGTTTCTATACACACTTTCTAGGTAATCAAACTCTTCCGACACATTTTTTGAGAGGGGTTCACAATGAAACTGTCAAGGTTTTTACTAAAAATAAATACAAGACTTAAAGTGTTGCACAGCTCTAAAATATACAAAGGCTTGGATTTAATGTAAACTTTGAAAACATTTTACAAAAGAAACCATCTTTGCAACAATTTAAAAAGTTCATATTTACAAATATTACAAAAATACAAAATGGATGCAAGTCCATAAACCATTGTCTTTTCTGCCAGCATGAACTGGTGCTAGTACCAAAATAGTTACACTGTAACCTTCTTAATTTTTTTTTAAATTCTTTAAGTCATAACCTACAGTATTTCTCTATATCTGCCACCATTGCAGCAAATGCACTCAATCACTGACCTTTGGCAAAAGCAAATATATGCTTTATTTGCTACAACTATTCCATCTCCTCTATGCTGCCACGAAAAAAAAAAAAAAGAAAGAAAAAAAAATGGGGGAAAATGTTACTTTTCAGAACACCCAGCTGTGTAACTTGAAAACTCATTTCCTGAACGTCAGTGCAAACAACCGAACAGGAGGTTGAACTGGCCGTTTGCTGGTTGCCTGATGCTTGTGCTGTACCCTGTTTCACGATGTAGGATGTTCCCCTCGCTCTACAGCTTGTCCTCTGGTGCCTTAACGGCGCCTCTGCAACTCCAAAGCTATCTCCCTCCATTTGTTTTCCTCTTTCTCCCAGTTTATGATGAAGAGAGTTTATTGTGAACTCTCTTCCTTGTAGTGGATTACAGTCTGACTTTGGGTACAAAAATAGGAAAAAAGGCTCTCGGAGATTTTAAACAAAATAAGCAAGACCGTATTTTAATGTTAACGTTCTCTGGCCACTTTATACGTGAAGCATTGCCTCACAATTCAAGTCAAAAAAATTTTTAGTGTATATATATTTATATATGGCATCTATGAAACTGTTGACTGGTAATAAAAAGTGGTACCACCGAAGTCAATTCAGCTGTATTCTCTTTATAGTTTTGAATTCTTCTTTCAACACCTACAACACCTTTAAGGACAAACATGTTATAAAAGTGCTCCTGGTAAAATTTCTAAGGAAAACGATTTAAGATGACAAACTAAGGTATTTCTGCCCAATTTCTCAACTTCCTTTGCTCGCGTTCTCCAGAAAGTGTTTTGTTATATGCTAAACAATTCATAGTAAAACATTCACCCATTTCCTTTGTGTTTAGACTCCTTAACAAAGCTACTAATTTGACTAGCCTTTTATTTCTAAAACCTTGCCCCACCTACCCTTATTAAAACTTCTAGACTTCCAAATTTTGAAGCCCTCGAGCTAATTGACCACCCCTCTTCCCAACACACATACCACATGCATAGTGACTCCATCTTGCATACTGCTCACAATCAGACTACACAGGAGGACGGTAGGATACCCTGAATTATATATCTCGTGCTAAACGCTAGACAAAATGAGACGTAAACCTTACGGGCAATAACTTTCAGGATTTGTTAAACCGCTCTGACTTGCTGAAACTCATTAAAATCATTACTGGTTTAGGTAGAACCTTCCTCTTTAAACACAGTCTGCCCACTTTTAAAACTCAGCTTTATGCATTACGTGACTAAAAGAAAAGAAAAAACCCATTTCACACATCCCGCTTCCCTATCATTTACTTATGCTTAAAGCTAGCTTTGAGTTGATTTCTTTAGTACCTAAGTATGCTCTTTCTGCCCTCCTATTCAATCTGTCCTACTGCACACCATGTTCCTTCCTGCAATATTTTCTCTGCACCAACATCCCCTCTATTCCTCTACTCCAAAGCATATCCTACAGCAAACGACACCAACTGCACAAATTTTGGACAAAGAAGGCCTTGTTCTCTGAGTAGCATGGTCGGGCTACGTTGTTGGAAACCGTGGAGGCCCAAAGGAGAATCAGGCCAACACTTGGTTTTATTTCATTTAAAAATTAAAAGTATAAAGCAACTTGTGGGTTGAGTTTAAAAGTACACGTCCTTTCAGTTTTAAGACAAGAAAATTCAAGTAACTTCAAGTAATTCAGCTTTTATTTCCCTGCCTTCATTTGTATCAAAGCAGTTGCTTTGACTTGTCTCCTCTCCCACCCCATCCCAATCCCCCACCCTGTTGCACGTTGCTGGTAAACCCAGACAAAACCCAAACCGTCTGTGGCTGGCACAATGAACCAGAGCTTTCCCCTTCCCAGTTTCGCAATGAATATAAATAATGCATACACATACCTATTTCCCAGCTACATTTTCACAGTGTCATTTTGGTAAATATTTAGGTAGCATGAATCTCATCAGCACAAAGAGAAAGCTTCACTGAAAACTCATCGCAGATACTTACTGATAAATTGAAAGCGCTTGTTGCATGCTTATCATTTATTTGTTTCCCTTAAGAACCAGAAACTAATCATGTTTAAAGATTATAGTTACCAGGTTATGACTGTGTTATGTATCCCAATAGCCTAATAGGAATATGAAAGTAAGTACTATTTCCTTGCATCTATTCTCGCTAAAGCAATCCCTGTTAGCAGGGAGGCCCAGGGGCACCGTCAGGTGGGACCGTTTGGGGCTTTGTATTAGAAATGACTTTGCTCCGTCGGAAGCGTGCCTGCCTTGCCAACCGATGACCACGGTAAAACTCACAGCTGCACTTCTCAGTTAGCTTGTTGGGAGCTGTGCTAGAAAGACAAATGGTTACTGCCGTCCGATCCCAGCCAGCCTGTTCGATTCGTTAGCTGAGGTGGAGAGTTCCTTTCGACTGCTAAATGTCTTCTTGGAGGCTTATGGCACCGAAAGTGGTTATTGGTGGCCGTGTGAACTTATGCTTGATATGAAAATGGTATTCACAGAATACAGTTATTACATGTGACTCTTTTTGTCTTCTATAAACAAAGTTGTTATGCAGTAAATCGTTTGCCACGTGTCCACTTTTTGATAATTCTATTTACAGATTTTTATCAAAAATATGGTATTTACATATGTTTTGTTAATTTCTTCTAAATTTTGTTTCAGCTCATTTTAGTGTAGAAAAATACCAATCCTCAAGAGCATTTGCTTTTTTATTTTCTCCCTAGGGAAGCACTACAGTGAGGGATTTGTTTCTAGATGGGCAGCTTCTGGGAAAAACAAAAATAACACAAAAAGTCACTTTGAACTGTATGAAAAGTGTATAGCCTTGCAATCTACAGTGACAACAGAAATGAGAGTGGGAGAAACCGAATGAAGCTAAAGGAAAACAGAAGAGACATAGCATATCTTTCTACTTTTAGAAACTGTAAAGTCATAAATAACTACAGCCGTAGTCCTCTGTTTCCTCAGCGTCCTGTGAACACAAGCACATTTAAGCATCGATATTGCCCTGCAATTATTATTATTGTTTTGACTGCTACAGCGTTGGCCTCTTCTATCCACATCCTTACGCAGCCCATGTGGCCTCAGCAGTTCCTGGCAGCCTATGTGGAGCTCTGAGAAGATCGGTCATCGTGGGGGCTGCCGTCCGAGTTCTCGGTCTCCCCCTCCGAGATGGCCTGCATCGGCGTGTTGTACAGCCGGCAGCGCACGCTGTACCGGCTGCTGCTGGCGGCCGGTGGCGCCCGCGAGCGCCCCACTCGCGAAGAAGCCGACATGGGAAAGCTCTTGGAGGAGAATCCTTCCGCGTTGACCCTCGGCGAGCAGGGGGACAGTGGGGACGATGCATCGGGGCTCACTGCTGGGGGACACTCGTCTGCGCTCTGGGGAGCATCCGCCGTCAGCTCTCCGGGAGACTTGGGCAGAATAGGGCTTTTCAGGATTTCTGTGGCAGACATCCTGTAGCTGGAATCAGACCGACTGCCCTTTTTAAGGAGCAGTAGTTTAAACTCCTCGTTAGATGTGTTGGACTTTTTGGCGTTCCTGTATATCAGCCCGGGGGACCTCTGACTGCTCATGAGAGCACCGGCGCTGCTGGCGGGCGACGCGGTGCTGGCGGGCAGCGTGCTGCTGGTGGGCAGCTGGCCACCAGTCCCAGAGGAAGCTCTCAGCCTGTTCCTCACAGACAGGTCTCCGGAGTCCTTTCTCCCAAGGACTTTCCTTTTCGATCTGTAAAAAGTACAAAGAAACACACTTTCATATGCTACTTTTGTGGAACAACGCTTCACACCGGCTTGGAGTTTCACGGATTCACTGTGCTTTCAAACTAATTACGTCCCTCTTAATTCCTCTGCCAAATATCTGAGGCTGGCAGTGACTGACAGCTCTTTAAGCCGTAATAGCTCTTGTGCAAGGAATGAGGCACTGAGTCACAGGGTCCCTCTCAATCTTACCTGGCTCTTCTGCAACAATTTATGCACAACCTGCTCTTCATAAAGACAGCAACGCCTACAGAGTTCCACGTTATCCAAATAATCATCCTAACCCATTCAATATTAGAAATCTGCAATTTCAGCTGTGATTGCGAGTTTCAACTGAATAGAAAACACTCTAAATTTGAAGAGATGCCTCCTCTTCGTTCTTAGTATGACAACTCACTCATCAGAATGGAGCTAGTGGACAGCATGCAGAAACCATTGTGGGAAGTTCTCTTTGGAGATGTGTGTTTGTTAGAGCAGCCTGATGTTAGTTGTAACTCATCCCACGTGTGCCGTAAAGGTGCCCATAATGCACACGTGTGACTAGTACCTGTTGCTCCTGACCCCTGCTAATATGGTTAACATCGCCAATGCCATTTTATAAGGCAAACAGCCATAATCTGTAAGCAGACTGGTCCTGTATCACCCTCACTCCTTTCTCTCTCCCCCTTTTTGGTGCTGTGATATGAATATTTGTGCAGCAGCTTCGTCAAAGCCCAGGCACTGTGTTGCCAGGATATGGTGATACATTATAGAGCAGGGAAACATAACAGCAGGTGAAATACTGCCTATAAAATCATGCAGCAGCAAGCCTTAAGGGGGATTTAGACCAGAACTGCTGCTGGGTGGCAAAGCCCATGTGGTCAGGGACACCTCCACTACCATCTGCTTCCTCCCAGGTGTGAGTGACTTGTCTTCTTTTAGGTGCCTTGGTCAGAGCAGCACATCAGCTATGACTGTCTGGGGGCAGGACAGGGCTTAACCACCAAATAATTATTCTGCAGTGGATGATTGTGCAGCTGGGGAAAGGAGGGCTGGCTTTTATGCTTCCTAGTTGCAAGGTTAGCTCACCTGTGAATGACTGCAAACAGGTCCTCAGTAGTGCGAGGTTTGTTGGGAGACACAAAAACGTCCTCAGCTTCAGCCTGAGAGTCTTCACTCAGTGGGGACATGATAGAGTCGTCACTTGGAGAAGACTCTGAGGGAAGGACAGAAGCCATGGTTAGAGTCAGACCACAGTGTTTTGAAAGAGCATCGCTAGTGCAAGGCACGAGCTTGATGTGTAAGCACGTGGCTGCTGCTGGCCACATAGACTTTATCCTCTAATCTAACTATTGTGCACGTTGCATGTCGGAGCAGGCACTGCCAAGGCCCGAAAGCAGGATCTCCTGCTTGCTGTGCAGGTTCTGGCAGCAGCTCTGCATAGCAGGGCAGTGCTCCTCCCTCCCCGCTGAAAAAGCATACAGCATCTCTGGGTGATGGCTGTGCTGTCAGCCCAGGAGGGCTAACTGAGGCCCGCAGAGGCACGCCAAGTGACACTTCTGGGGCTCCAACCCTTCACCCCCATGCCAGTGACTCCCAGCGCCGCAGAATCAGGTGCAATGCAGAAAGAGGGCCCAACTGACCTTTCAGTGACGGCTCTTCTGTTCCACCCGCTGTCTCCTCTGCCCCGCTGGTACCAGAGGCACTTCTGGTAGGAATACCTGATGCGATGTTGTTCTCCTGCTTGCAGCTGGCTTCACTGAGTGAGTTTACTGCTGCTGTCTCTGATTCGTAGCTGATATTCCCAGGCACGTGGTGGCTTAAATCGAGTTGGTGCTTAATCTGATCGCTGACGTCTGCTCCCTCTGCCTTAGCGGGGCTGTCACCCGCCACACCAGGCTCCAGCTGCTGCCCAGTGCCACAAAGCTCCGGCTGGGCCTGCGCGTGCTCGAGGCAGATCTCTGGTTCTGCTCCCCGGTTAGCTTCATGATCACCCATGAGGAGGACCGAGTCTTTTTGAAACTCTTCTGTAGAAACTGCACAAGTCTGATTTAGAGCACTGTCTGGCAAACGCTCGGTGGCCAGGGGTATTTGGTCTTTCACAGGTTTAATTTCAACCAGAGCCACGCTTGCTGAAGGTAGAATTTCCTGCTCGCAATTACTCTGTCCGCTGAAAGAGGAGCTTTTTTCTAAAGATGGCTTCCCAGGGCCCTTTTCTGCTTGGGAAGAGTCGATATACGACATGATGGCCTCCTCAGTGGAGTACTGCCGTGATACTGGCTTCTTGGCTAGGAGTGGCCTCATTTTGCCTGGTGAAACATCACTGGCCACCAACGTGGGCTCCTGGATGCAGAGCAGGTCGGGAATGCTGCCCTTCTGCTTCACTTCTTCAGGCCTGTTGACAGCCCTGAGGTGCACAGATTTGAGGACGGAGGGGGTGATGGCGAGCGCAGAGGGCGGACCGGGGCTGAGGTCTTCCCCCACCGCATTATGCTTGCTGGGATTGAAGGCATGCAGCTGGTGCCGGTGAGCAAACGGTCTATTCAAGACGCTGTGAAGAGCACTTAGGTCGAGATGGGTCGGAGGTATAATCGGGAGTTCGAGGTCTTTACCCGCAGACATGGTGCCATCTTTAGAGAGCGGCTGCTGCAGTGAGGACTTCCTCTCGGGTACTTTCGGCTTCCTCTTGCTGCCCCCTGGGGACAAGGGTCCAGAGAAGAAAGCAGTTGGGAAGGAAGAAGTCGGTGTTTCCGACTGGCTGGAGTACCCGCTGGAGGGTGAGGCCAGCCCCGCCAGCTTCTCTGGAGATGCCAGCTTAAACTCGCTGTCGACAGAAGGGAGGGATGGGGTGGTGGCCCGTGACCCAGACTGGGACGTCTGGGACTCAGAGCTCTCCGGTGACTTGATGCACTCTATGACCGTGGTACCCGTAGCAGTGCTCGAGTTGGATAAAGACCTGTAAGGATCACCAGATTTCAAGTCGTTCAGGAGCCAGAGGTCTGCATAGTGAGGTTGTTCAGCACCTTCGTCTTTGAAGGACGGCATGTCGGCCGTATCGAACTGAGCGTCCTTCATGCTGCCATCGCTCTGGCTCACCCAGGGCAGCTCGGGTTTGGGTGGCAGGCTAGAGCCCTCCGCTCTGGAAGGTGTGTTGGAAAACTCAAGCGGCAGCTTCATTTCCCTGGCAGTATGCGACACGTGCTGCCCGCCACTAATCTTTGGTTCTTTCTTCTCGGGAAGATCCGTGCTGCCCTCAGATTTCCTCAAAGATGAGCTGCGTTTTGGTGGGGCTGGCTTTGCCTTTGGTTTTTTCAGAGAGATGCCCTGCTGTCCCTGCCTCCTGTGGCTGACGCATTCCTGCCAGTTGCAGTCGGCCAGGCTGGAGGTCACGCTCACCGTCTGGCCGCTCTCGGAGCCTGCAGCTGCATAGTTGCAAATATAGCTCTTGTTGCCCTTGAGACCGCAGTCAAAGTGCATGGAGGTATAGTATCCTTCAGTATCCACGGAGAAGTGTGAGCTAGTGTCTGCCTTGTCAGAGGGGGTCTTCTCTAGGAAGCTGTCATACGTGGCCATGCTTGTGAAGCTCGGGCATCCCAGGCTGTCAGCCTTGGGGCGCTCGGGGCTGAAGTCCTGGCGACAGGACGCATCGTGGTGGTGATGCAGGTAGTTCCACTCGCTGTCACTTGTGTTGCTGTTGTTGGGGTCATCGAGTAAATCTGCCACGGTGGAGGTGAAGGAACTTGCCCTGTGGCCTCTGACCTTGTCCACGTGGTCACCAAACTGCTCCGTGATGAAGACACTGGAGTCCTCGTTGGCGTTGGGAGCGGTGTTGAGGGACAGCTCGGAATCACAGTGTGAGGAGCCTGTCAGCGGTGGGGAGGCGGCAGGCGGAATGGTTTCAGACGTCTGAGAGGGACACGTGGAGCTGCTCCCGCTCCAGTTGCCACTGGAGGACTGGTGGTCATCCTTCTGGTCCATATGGCTGCTGAGCAGGACTCCTGCCGTGGAGATGGAGTGAATGGGGCTCCCAAAAGTGTCTGAGTTGGACGAAATCTCACAGCTTCCCGAATCTGCCATCCTCGACAGTCGCGACCTCCCTCTCTCTCCAATGCTGTGCTCGGGGCTGTGCAGGTGCTGAGGACAAGTTAAACCCAGGGGCTGGTGCTCCTGTGCACCCTGTTTGCTCAGGACCTCCTTCCCCTTCTTCGGGTGCCTCTCCTGGCTGGCTAGGAAGCGCTCCGCTTCATACGCTGAACTCTTGGCGGTGGCAGCTGTGTCACCCTCGCTGGCTCTCGCTCCCTCACGAGGGAGGCTCCGCGAGCGGATGCGGTTGCTGACGGCGGCAGCGAAGACGGCATCCCCGTTGTCCGCCAGCACCAAAATGTTGCCGGCGGAGTGCGAGAGGGAGGCGACCACGCTCTGCCCCCTCTGTGCGCGGATGCGGCGCCGGGAGGGAGCGGCGATCAGGATTTCTTCTGTCTGGCACTCCGAGTCCCTGGTCCCCGACCGCCGGCTGCCGGCACCGGAGAAGTCCGGGTTGGTGTGCACAATCACATTGCGCTCCCTCGCCACCGGCGACTCGTCCGAATCTAGGGTACACGTAAAGCTGGGTGAGAGACAGCTTCGCGCGTCCTGACACGAGACGACCCGCGGAGCAACCCAAGAAGCATATCTGCATTTAATCTTGCTGAGTGTTGTACCAAACCTAACTCTGCTACAACATGGAGATAAGGCAGACCTCATCCCAGGGAGGTGGGAAATTCTCCCCGTCCTGCAACGTGATATCAGTTCTCCTGTTTCTGCAATGTGATCTCGTGCAGAGCTGATCTCGCTGTGGTAAATCTTAAGATGAATATTAACTTTTCAGTTTTTGTCACTGTACTGCAACTAGTTACAGACAGTTTTCAGGAGTGGCTGCCTGACAAAAGACTGTAAACTTCTAAAACAAATTCTACTTTAACTACGTATCTTTTCAGAATTTCCCTTATCCGCTTCTTTCCTACCAAGAATATTTGCACAGTAACAGGATCTGCGTTTCATAGGTTCTCTGGTTGCTTATTGCCTATGATAAACAGATTCTTTATGCTTCTGATCAAATTTCCCAGCAACCAACCAAGGTATCGGAGCCATCTTCAGGCGCAGATGAACATTAAGAAATAATGATCCTGTTCATTTAGTTTTGGGTTGAGACCAATTTTACACTGGATTTGCCCTCGACAGAGCTGCTCCTAATTTACCTGGGAAAAAAGCAAGGTAAGCTACTTGATTTCAAACAAATATCCTTGGTAATAAAGAACGCAGGGTAAGAATTGAGGACAAGCGTGACACAGAAAAGGAACTTCTAGCAAAGCTTTCGGTGGGGTACCAGCAGCTGTCTCTGATGCGGATATCCGACTGATACCTGAGCGAGCTGTGACAGCTCACCGCTTTGCTGAGCAACATCTGTCATTTCTTTACCTTAAGATCCCCTCAGACAAGAAAAAACTTTCACTTAAACTAGTTACTTTTTATGCACGCAACTATGGGTTTATAACAAAAATAAAATGGAAAAAGAAAAACTGATTAACATTTACACGATAAGAGCCGAACATACACACCTATATTACTCGGTAAGGCCCCCAGTACGTTGAGGCCATATGGAGTAATATAGCTTTGCTGACTGCAGTAAATCAAAAAAAAACGAAACACATCATTCCCAAACTCCACAACCAGTTACACTTTCGAGGTTTCGCTTCTTTGGAAGGCCGGCTACCGGCTCACATCCCTGCAATTTAAGTTGGTTAGAAAGCTATCTACGGAAGAGTTGTATTTATACTACACCTATTTCTTGTTGCACTCTTCTGGGGATGCCAGAGATGGTTTTCCTCCTCCTCAACTTTCGTCTCCGCTGTAGTACAGATTGTGAGTGAACAAGAGAGCAGCGTATACTAGCCTCTCTGTCAAAACCAACTCCTGCAACCCATAAACAGGTCTCATTAGCCTTTAGAAATAGTAAACAAAATTTCATGGCTGGAACACAGTGGAACTATGTGAGCTTGGATTAAGCCTGTGAATAAACATAAGGGAGCCCTTATGTAGCTCTTAATGTAAATCATATTGCAGTATATCACAGTTTTACATCTAATTCCAGCTCCCCCTCAGCAGCCTGGTCTGCCAAAAGTAACAGAAGGAAAAAAAAAAAGAAAAAAAAAAAGAAGAAGAAAAAGAAAAGAAAAGAAAATCAGAAAGGAAAATAGAGTTGAGAGCTCTTGGTAGCAGGGCATCTATCTTATAACTGTTTATCCATCTGTCATAGGGACAATGACAGCGACTTGTCAGCAAGGAGTAATCTGTTTAGCTATAGCCTGACTTACTTTAAGCAACTCAGCATAAGAAAACAGTTTAGATTTTAATGCCATATTGCAGTAGTTGGGGGCTTCTTAGGAAACCAATATGCCAAAGGGGCTAACATTTCAGAAAGGAAGAAGACAGCTGAAAGGGGGCCAAGTCCACGTACAAGTTTAGAGAGCATTCTCCTTTCTTACACATGGCCAAGAATGAAATAAATGGGCAGCAGATATTGTTGTGTGCTAGTACGTGGCCTGATTTTCCCAAGTGCTCAGCACACAGCAGGACACGTGGGAGTCTGCTCTGGGAATCAGCTCACACATTCAAGGTCCTAAACGTGGATTTAGGAGCCTGAGTTCACATGCACATCTATTTATAACCATGGTCACGCAGAACAGGCAAGAATTCCTCATTTTCTTTATGTTTCCATGGCATTACCGCAGAAAAGTCTCTTTCACTTTGCTCTTTACACTGTGGTCAATGTAAAGTTAGAAGGAGGCTTGCCAAAAGGCCCATAGTACCTGGCTGTACTGCTCTCTAAAGCTGATGTGGGATGGGTCAGAAAAAATGTGCCAGGTCCATAAAAACACTGACATCAGGATCGCTGGTACAGTGGTTTGTAATCTTAAGAAAAACGAACAAACCAAAGGAAACAAAATTCAAAAATAAAACGAAAACAAAAAACCAAACCTGCTAAAAACTATTTTAGGAGCGTATAATTATATAAAACATAATTATACACAGACGTACACATACATATTACACTACATAACAATGTAAAACATTAAAAAGTAACTTTCTTGTAAAAGTTCTTCTTGAAATCTACTACAGTGAAATAGAGGCTTCAGACAGATGTCCTGTAACCACCAATGCCCCTGGAATAAGCAGAGGAAGAACTTTCTTTAATATGGAAGGAAAGTGCCGTAAACTCCAACAACAGTCATTTTTAAAAAGTGAACACTTCTCGGGGTTGGGAGAAGCTTAAAGAACAAAACAGAGAAATGAAAGCAAACTCTTTGAAACGAAAATCAATCGGAATCATTGCTGGGCTTCCAGCAATTGTGAGTTATCTGAACATGCTCTGTGTGCCAGATGCATGGGTCATCTCCGAGAGGAAAGTGGAAGAGGGTACGTCCTCCCCGTGACGCATACAAATTATTCCCATTAGTGCTAATGAGAATGACACACATAAACAACCAGAAGATTACATACCATTCTTGATCTGTAAAACTGATCAGGAAATTTGGTTCCAATGTATGGCAGGTGGAGTCTAGGCAAAAATTTCTATTACTGGAAAAGTTAACATTGGTCCCATTGGTCTAGCGCTGTAATTCTCCTCTGAACTGCGCTGCATGACATTACTGCTGCATTGTGTGACATCAGTGATGCTCCAAAGCCTACATACTGAGGGTCCTGTGCGCTACGTATGAGGAGCATTACTCTAATGCCTGGTGGAAACGTGCCACACCGCTTACTTCTTTCTTTAGGGATGTCCACTGGGAGTGCCCAGCCTACACCACACAGCCCATTCAGGCTGCTCTGCTGGCAGCTGGCCTGACCCACAGGTGCCAGATGCAGCTTCCCACTGCAGGGCACCTGCTCCTGGCTGCCACCTCCCTGGGCAGCAGAGCTCATGGACACCTCCACCACCCAGGGCAGAGGGGGACCAGGAGCGCGTTGCTGTCACTGGGAGGATTCACGTGGCACATGGAGAAGCTGGAGGGATGTCACTGTAAGGCTGTACAGCAAGCAGCCAGCCCCAAAGCCCCGAGCCCCTGGGGCCATGCTGGGGCATGCAGCCCTCCCCAGCACCGCAGGTGACAGGGCAGGAAGGCTGGGCACTGCCGATGGACACTGCGGGAGCGACGTGGTGTGACCTCCCCGCCACCCCCCGGCTTCTGGAAAAAGACAGTGAATTGCCACTGTTTTGTCTGAGGCTAGCTGAAAGCTCCCTGCTTTTTTTCCTGACTGTTTGTTTTAAAGTCTGTAAGCGTGGACGCCGGCCCACTTTATGCTCTTACATTAATCAGAACTCGGTGCAAAGTATCATAGAGGAAAACTCAGATAAACCTTATTTTTACCATAGCCCTCTGGAAGGAGAGAAAGAGAAAAAGAGAAAGAGAAAAACAACCTGATTTTTGATTCTGGAAACAAGTCATCTATCACATTTAGTAAGTGATAAAGCTGGTGCTTACATAAACAAGTTCTTTCTCAAATAAATCTACTAAAATTCATCCCAATGTTACATAAATATAAGAAAATGCCATTACTATACCTTCAGCATAGCTGCATGTAAAGAGATCACAGAGCGATGGTTTGCATGCTACACAGTCATGACTTGCATGTTTAAAGCACTGCAACTAGCAGCCTACATTCTCTAGTTTCTCTTCTCCTGCTACACATGATAATCACATGATTAATTTCCGTGGCTTTCTGCGTTATTTCAGTCAGCTACATTCAAAAAGCTATTGGAGGTCTTTGTGAACACAGGCTGCAGGTTATATACACAACAAAAGTACATTGTTTACACAGGGAACCAGTGTTACGTGAGGCTGTACAGCACGTCTCGAAAAGCATGGGCCAAATTAATCCGAGATGCAGCTTCAATGGCTCCAGCGCGCACGCATCAGGGATGAATTTAGCCCACTGTCCTCCAGCAGCTAACCCTCAGGCTAGGGTCTTTGCCCACAGACTGTAAAATCCAGTGACTTCAAACAAATTAAACAGCATAAATACTTGACCTCCCTTGAACCATGCAATAAATACAAAAAGAAATAGAAGAGATTTGTACCAGTGACATTGATGGGGATAATGCAAGAAGAAATCACTTGGGCATCTTGTTTCATTTTCTCCTCTGGAGTTGGGAGAGGTAGTGCTTTACTCCAATTGGTTTGCTTATCCAGTGTAGAAGGGATATTATGTATTGGATTTTTCGGCCTCTGCCCTAACATGACATCTGTATCTTCGTCCTCTGGTGGATGGGACTGCAAATGAATACATTCAAAATCAGTGTCTACCACTCAGGCACGCGAGGCTACTGTTGAAACAAAGCAGGCACACAGATCAGCAATCAGTTACAGGCTGCCATGGCGAGCTGCTCTAGGTTAAGTCACACAGCACAGGCTGCACTCACACTCCGCCCACCATGGGGGACAAATACCTCGCGCGTCCTTCTGAGCACGGCCGGCTGCCCGGGAGGACCGGCCCCCGTGTAAACCTTCCTTGAGGAGAGGCACCAGAAGGCCCGGTGCTTTAAAAAAGAGCCCTCCGTGCTCCAGGGAATCATTTGCATTTCATTTTTACATACTACGGACATGACCAGAGAAAAGTTACAGAGATCCAGCTGGAAGCAGCAGGTGTTAGAGGCCAGGAGGACGTTGGCCAAAGGGGATCGGCCGCCACCGGAAGAGATTCAAAGTGCTGTTTAGAAACCATGCAAATTTTTACAGCATGCTAAGAGAAGCACTACATACGGAAGATAAAGAAACAGAGAAAAGTAAATTGCATGGAAGCAACACAGATGCTTTGTTCTCTTTTCGAAGCAGTCACATATCCCCCAGCAGCCCCAGTCCTGCAGAGCTGCTGTAATTCTGTCTGGAACAGACAGATTAAGCACGTTTCCATGTGGCACTAGCTACAAACCAATATTTTGGATTCTCTTTGTAAAAATTGTTTAAAAGAAAAGTTTCCATTTTGTTTGGACACGGGGGAGAAACACTCACCTTTTTCTGCCCATTGCCCCCCTGTTTTCCATCAGAACACTTCCATGAGCCATGACAACTCTTCCCCAGCCCGGGAAGTCAGTCTGCATCTTCTTCCAACATGAAGAGCAAAACCTTCCCGGCTGCCTTCCTCCTCAGCCCTGAACTCCACACTGCCTGCCTACCCAGCTTCTCCCTTATGACTTCTGTTTATGCTTTATTCTCCAGCTTTTGGCGATTTCTGGTGAAGACAAAACCCAGCACTCCCCACTTTCTGGTGAAGACAAAATCCAGCACTCCTCACCCCAGCGGGTCTGGCAGGCAGCGGTGTGACGTCCGCCTTTGTACCGCTGCCATCGCTGCCCGGCCCCGCACACCTCCCGGGGAACGGCTGCCTCCAGCTCTGGGCAGCAGCCCCCGAAGCCTTCCAGATCCCAACACAGGGCTGCTCTCGAGGTGCAGGGGATGCTCACTTACCTGGCTGACCTCGCCCCCCGCAGCACCCCCGTGTCCTCCTCCCGCCCGCGGGAAGCACCGCTTTCCCACGTAGGATTTTAGGAAAACATCGCAGCCTTCTTTCTCTCTGCAGCTTTTGTGCCTATCCCCGGCAGACGTGAATGGCTCATATAAACTTCAAGCACAAAGGACTTTGTTTCCTAGGTAACTCCCCCCTCCCAAAAGTTTGATGCATGCATGCAAAAAAAAAAAAAAAACCCACAAAACCCCAAAGCCTGCACACAGGCAGCAGCTCCGGAGGCTGCGCTGGCTGCCGGCTCTGCCGGGGTAACAATGGAGTGGGGACAAAGCGGGTGAGGTGACCCCACCGCCGCTCCGGCTGCCGGAGCTCCTCCTTAGCACAGGGCGGCATCGCTGAGCGGCCCAGGAGCAAACACCCTGGCACGGCCCCAATGATCCCTCACTGCTTGGAAATAAAAGGAAAAGGGCAGCTGGGCAAAAACACTGCAAGAAAAGGAAATGCAGTCACTAACGCTATGGGCTCTGCCCTGGCCCAGGCCTCTGTGGGGGCACAGAATCCAGGAGGTGGCCTTGGGGCCATGAGGTCCTGAAACCGATCTGAGGTGAAGAGTGACAGAGGGCAAACGACATCGTTATTGTGTCCTACTGACATCAGAAACAGAAGAGGCGTCTTTTAGTGGAGTAAAGTTAGCGAGTGAAAAGCAAGCAAGAGGCAGGGTTAGGATCTGGAAGGGAGAAGAGTGAGTGAGACAGGGCTGTCAGCTGAGGATTGCTTGTTTTTCCAGTACCTTTCTACTCCATGGGGTCATGTGGCAACACTCAACTGGGGAGGGCGAACGGGTGCTGTTAAACTATAAATGTGAAATGTAAAAAAGAAAAAAATAAATAAATTAAGAACATGCACAAAACGTTTCTGGTAAAAGCACATTATTTTTGTCTGGATAAACTAGCGTCAGAGGCAAGAAACACCCTGAAATTTCCACCTCAATTTCCATCTGATCGGTCTTTTTCCTAGAACAGACTACCCCAGAGATGAGTTCCACCTCACTGGAGCGTGCCTACAGAGTTGTTTGGACCCAGGTGAAGTCTGCGCTGATTTTGCTTACTCAGATCAGAAAAAACTGCAGTGAAATTGGTTCAGCCTCCTTGTACGGACATACTTAAATTGTCGTAAGAACGCCCTGTATTGATCTGGGGAACTCAAACTGTGCAGTGCCTGAAGCTGGGGCAGGGCAAGGTGTTTATCCAATTACATTATAAACCAGTTATTTCATAACATAAAGGAAATTTTTGCCTGAGGTATTTATAAGCTATGGATATAAGTAATGCTGGTCCTGAGGATGATTTATCAAATACGGTGATTACTGAGGTTTTCTGATGCTATCATTACATTTTTAAGGTTGCAATCATTGTGTCAGGATGACAAGGGCCAATTGTCTTTTTGCCACTTTTTATAATGCTTGAAAGGATAAAGAGCGACGCCCAGAACGTCCCAGGTTTTGCTGAATCCCTGCAGCTCTGCAGTCCTTTAATGGTGGAAACTCTGGTTGGTTGGTTGCGATGTCCTGTTTTCAGAACCAGTGAGCGAAGGGCAACTTCTTTTGAAACAGGAAATGAAAGAAAATAAAGAAAACAGGTCTGTTCATCACACTGGAAAGCTCTAGCAAGTGTTTCGTGGTGGGAGTTACCCCCTGGTGTTACTTGGCAGATCTGTCCAATGATCCTAGGAACATCGCTCCTCCCAGTCGTCATCAACATCACCGTGACGGGTGAAACACAAACCTCAGTCTGACAGACTGTGCATTATATGGTCTCCTCTTTAAATAAAATAAAATAAAATAAAATAAAATAAAATAAAATAAAATAAAATAAAATAAAATAAAAGCTATGCTGGGACTCCAAAGGCCTAGTTCTGTGTCTCATCCTCCCTTCTTGCTAGATACCAACACCTCTCATTTTGTCCCAGTCCCATGTGCAGGACTAAAGCTGAGTGAAGCCTCTAAATGTGCTGCCCGTAATTCCTACAGCAGAGCGGAAGGAGAAAATCGAAAGAGGACTGTTTACAGCTAACATTTCCTGCAGGCCATCCAGGTCTGTGCAAAATCATTTCTCCTAAGCTGGGAAAAGGTCTTTATTGTGGGATGAACACCTCTGTTTGAGCAAGAAAGAGTGTGGAGGTACTGAATACATCAACAAGTTTGCTCTTCGGATTCACAGGAATGATTTTTTCCTTGATCTTCTGGTTGAGATTCCAGTCACCTGCTTTGAGCAGATTTACCTCAGCTAAAAGGATCAGGTTTTGAAATTCACCTTGCCCTTGGAAGGTGTCAGAGGTCCCTGGGGAGAGCTGAGACGAATGGATGCCAACACTGCTAAGGTGACAAGAGTTGAGGATATGAAAGCCTTTGACATCTTTTAGAAGTACCACAAAGGCCCACGAGGGTCCCAGTGGGCACACAAAAAGGAGGAAATGGAGAGGGACCTCCTGCCCCACAAGCTGCTCAGGGCAAACCTCTATGGGAGAAACAGCAGCTACCTCAGAGAGAGGTCTCAGAGGGAGTAGCTATGGGCTAGAGTAGACACAAACAAGGGACGCAAACACTACCTGTGTCCTGTTGGTGCAGGGCTTTTCTACCTCCCTGTGTGCTTCCCGCCTTCCTGACTCCTTCAGGAAAGCACCCATTGGTCACATGCACCCAGACTTCCCTTGATGTGCCAAGGCCTCAGGTCTCATAAGCACAGCAGGACAAACTTCCTAGGGTGGACACTTAACATGGAAAAACAACCAGCAGCGGGAAAGGCAAAGGTTGACTGACAAGTGTCCCTTCTCCCTGCCACAGCAACAAGAGAAGTACCATGAAGGGATGAGGGGACAGGCAAATTTCCAGCCCCTGCTATCACAGTGGTGTGACCCCAAGGGGTCCCAAGGTCACCTACTGCCTGACCCGGCATGGTGCCCACCCCTGGGCAGCTGAGCACGCTGCCCTGCGGCAGCCGCCTCAGTGTTTTGGTACCTCTCTGCTGGGGAAGGGAGCGAGCTGCTGTTCCTCAAACGTTCTCATTCACTCAGAAGACCAGAATATCTCTAAATGTCTTGAGTAAACACATAATTAAGCAAGAAATTATTATTATATACCCAAAGCTGTTCTGGTCTGATGGGCAAATCTGCCGTTAGGCAGTTTTCAAAGTGAATTTCTTTTGTGTGGGTGTGCTTGGCAAACATCAATGGTGATAATCAATCTGTTAAATACAAAGCCAGAATACTTTAAATAGGCATTTTTCTTTAATGGGCTAAGATTGCTTTGAAACCAAACTGGTGTGTAATTGCTTGAATAGGGGGATTTATTCTGCAGCCAGTGACAAATATGAGCATCTCTATTTTCTGAGCTATCCCAGAGCTAACCTCTGCAGTTGCAGAGGTGTTGTGCTCTTGAAACTGCTTTGCAGTAAAATCTTGGTTGCATGTGCACGTGATCTGATTTCTCATTGCTCTGCATCTCCTCAATATGAAAGTCTTTGGTTTCTGTGCACTGCAACAAAAAAGTGAAGATGTCCAAGCCTGAGCTCACCAGTTAAGCTTCCCTATAGAGAAACAGAAAGCGGCACTGCTGCAGAGTTCACTCAGCCTTCCCTCAGCACCTACTTGGGATGAGATGCATCACTCCTGAACACTCGCCCCACTGATTTTGAGAGGAGCCTAGCTTTACTTGCAGATACCGAAGTGAGGACACCTGAACTGCTGTTTTGGCTAATGAAAACCTTAAATTCCATCACTGCGGTGACAAAGAAGCAACTTGTCAGTCACAAATCTGCCAGCCTGGTAATTTATGGGTCTGCCCTATTTATTGCCCCAAAACTGGGATCAGAAGGAGGAAACGAATGGGCCAATGCCACGCAAAAATACCACTTAATTCCTGCTTCTGCTTAACATCCTCTAAAGCTTTGAGTTGCCGCTTTGATATGCCTACTGTTCAGAATCTTCAGGACACAAGGGAAGTGCAAGAAGCACTGTGTGCATTATACTGGGATTTCAGTGTTAGTGCACAGAACATTTTGGGCACTGTGCAATGGTTGGGTCAAAAATGTGAAACCAAGAAGAAAAAGCTAATTTCTGTTCAGATAATTAAAGCCATTTTGAGAATGCGAAAGCCTTGTCAAGAGCTGTACACATTTATCCTCAACAGGTTTCTCTAATTTAGTCACAGCTGTGGTAATTCCCTCCCCACCCCCTCAGCCCTGGTTTGACCATGTAGGCAATGCGTTCTCTTCAGAAAATGCTGGTGGCTGAGTCACAGCCCCCGCAGCAGCGGCTGGTGCTGGAGATGCTGGCAAAGCTTCTGCGAGGGCAGGAGATGGCTGGCAGCACAGCTCTGTTCCCCAGAGGGTAATTTCTTACTGCTACTGACTCAAGGTCAGGCTGGACGGGGCTCTGAGCTTGCTGATCTAGCTGTAGGTGTCCCTGCTCACTGCAGAGGAGCTGGACCAGATGGCCTTCCAACCCAAACGGTTCTATAATTCTTTAAGTTACAGCTAACAACAAGCACAAGGGATCAATATTATTTATGACCTCAGGCTACTACAGCAGTGAGTGGTGTATATTGCCTTCCCAGGATGACCTTATGATTAAAGGGGGCAGCATATAGCTTCAGCGTTGGCAAACTTCATGTATGCTCCACTTCCAGCAGCGGACAGAACATACGTAGGGTGCTTATGATCTAAGTGAGCAGAGAAATCATATGTACTCATTAACAGTACATTGGATGGGGCCCTGGGCAACCTCATCTAGTGACTGATTTAGTGGTTGGCAGCCCTGTCCACGGCAGGGGGTTGGAACTGGATGATCTTTGAGGTCCCTTCCAACCCAAACCTTTCTGTGATTCTATGATTCTATCCTGACTTCACAGCTGAAAGCAACCATTCCCATAGTGGCAAGGTAACAAGCAGAGGAAATGAGAGCTGGTGTTTAGTCCCACATTCACGTGGTTCTGCTCCTGACTCCTTCTGTGGCCCTGGGTGCAAGCTGCCTCCCTCCTTTCTCCCTTCCTCTGCCTGTAAAACGGAGAGCCCACCGCTTCATTGACTCACTGGAACTCAAGGAAATGGTGTTGATCTCCATACTGGAAAAACTAAAGCCCTGGTAAAAGGAGAAGAAATACTAATAAAAGGTTAACAGCTTTCCAGTGTTTTCAGAGCACAGCCAGCTACTTAATTAGAAATTAACATTCATACCTACACAGCATCTTTCTTAGGCAGTCTCCTGACGCTGAAAACAGGAATCCTTCTGACTATGCTGTTTTTGCTGCAGAACACAACCCTGCTCACCTGCCTGCTCTCAATGCTTCTATTTCCGTATGTTTCATTCTCCTCAATTTTTGTTTTATCTGCTTGTGGGTGTTTTATTTTGGAGCATCACAAACGCGATCTGTTGAAGTACTGACAATCCTTTAATGATTAATGTACGGCTCCAATGTTTTGACAAGGCAAAGACAAAAATAAGGCGTGCTTTCTGACAGAAGTCATGCCACACGTGGCATTCCAGGAGATGAAGGTACAAAATAAGAATCCTACAATATAAGGTAGTAGGTGTTACGCTTACTGCACAAACAGTGCTACGCACGTTCCTTCTGATGAATAACATGAGGTGGTTTTCATTTTTAACAGCTACAGGCAGGATTTGTACACTGCAAGTACATGGCGCAACTTGTGCCTGGCTCTTAACTCAGTTATTTTTTTCTGATGCTTTGTAGAGCGCATGCTGTTAAGTTAGTGCATGCAGTTGTGTGCTGTACAAAGCATCCTAAGGTAGAGCACAGGGAATATTTCTTAAATGGCAGAGCGATGGAAAAAATTACTTGATCCCTTATTCTCACACTTGGTCTAGCTGAGGTCTCAGGAAAACAACCTGATTAGAAAACAACCTCCTGCTTCTTGTCCCTTAGATTTCAGCTCTGACTGTAACGATGAACAGACCGACACTGCACATTGTGCAACTGTGAGTGTGAATTTCCAAATACTACAGGTTCCTTGCTCGATCTCCCTTATTTTATTAGACCATCTGTGCCGTGAGGGATTGGAGAAATTGGGGTCCCATGACACCTGCACTCTGAATTCGAGTGCTGAGATTTCGGAGCCTCGCTGGACACACTTAGTGAAAACAGAGAAAGAAAAAAATGTGGAGGATATGAAAGAGAACTCTGAAATGCAGCTGGAATGACACAGCATCTTCGCACTCAGCAGCACTACAGGCAGGGTTGTCATGGGAACATGTGTAAGGAATATTTCCCTCATTTTCCTAAGTCTGTACCTTCCTTTTACTTTCCTCTGACTATTTTTTTTTCCCATTGGCAAAAATGCCTGAATGAATGATGCTTATAAGTTTGTTTGGTTGTACAGATCCTCTGTGTGGAGAGAGACTAAGTTAGAGTTTTTTAGCTTGAACAATGAATGTCTGGGATGGATAGGGAAGTAAAATAATGTCTGCAAGAACAGGGGGAGCATGCAGAAAATGAGAAGGGAGACAGCACTCGCTATTTCTCCTACTCCAAAGATTAGAAGGGATGCTATGAAATTCTGAGGCATCAAGTTTGAAACAAACAAGGTACACATTTTTGTACAGATTGTTAAAGTCATTGTCACGGGATGATGTTGGGGCCAAAGGTGTAAACTTGCTAAAATAACAAAAAGGGATTAAACAAGTGTCAAAATCAATGCAGACTTGGTCCTTGGTGGCTATTATTCTGTATTTGATCTCTGGCTCAGCAGCACTGTAACCAATCTCTGCATGAAACTGCGAGGATAAATCATGGGACAATAAATGGCATAAATCGTGCCCTGCTCTTATACGCCTTCCTGACACCCCTTTTGGTGTCTGGGCTAAGTGGACCTTTCATCAGACAAATCAGGGCAGTTCCCATAACAAGAAGAGACTACAGTAAACCTAACATCAAACATATCTTGCCAGGGAGACAAAAGATCCTTTGACGCTGTTGTTTCTAGTCCTCTGCTGCTCCGTGACAACATGATCTTATGATGGAACAGTTCAAAATGGCCTTCCAGACCCATTTACACTGGCATCAGTTCCTCTGGACTTTAATTCATTTGGTCTTTCTTGAAATTTATTGGACTTTGGCATCTTTCTACTGGCAAAAACAGGCAGCCTTGCTTAAACATGAATCCTCACCTGTGAAAGTTAATATTCCCTACCTTTACTAAGCAATATGTAAGATTTTTGGAAAAGCTCATAGCTACTTAATTGGTAGCAATGAAAAGAACAGACAAAAACGTACACATCTGGAAGCCTTGGCTGGTCTCAGACACAGGTGATCTGTTTCGTGGCAGCCTTCAGTACTGATAGGTCTCACCATCCTCACAGGGGTACCCAAACATTTCTCAAAGTCAAGCCACTTACTTCAGTGCCTCAATGCACGCATTTAACATAGATGTGCGGTTTGGAAAAGTCAAATCCTGTAACTTAATGATTTCCCAGCTTCTTGTTGACCGCTTTCCTAATTTCTAAGAAAGACAGAAAGGGAATTCTACTCTCATTTAGCATTTCTTTGACCACCACCTTTCCAATGCATAGAAAAGTGAAATACAGAACAGACCGCTGTGCCATGAATAAAAATTCTTGTGGGACTTAACATCTTTAGTTCATTGATGAACAGATGATACAATCAACTGGCATCAGATATCAAACACTTCCAGCAGCCCCTGAAGCATACACGCACTTGCAGATGTCAAAAAGCTTTTGCTGAAAAGGGCAAGCTAGCCAATAACAGCACTCTCAATTTTCTCTTGTAATGATATCATTAAGTCATATAAGTTGGCACAATATCAATTAGTTATTCATTGTTGTGGTATCTTGTAAACATCTCTGATTAACCTTCCCCCAGACAGAGCATTCAGGTGCAGTTTCATCTTGCCTTATTCTCTCTAGAGTTGCCCCACGAACAAGGAGCTCTCTAAGAAATGCGTCAAGGCACTTTGAAGTACCCTGGCTTTGGAGTATTTGCACTTCCCAAAGCAGAACATTTCCAGATGTCTTGAAATCCTTAGGACTACAACCTCCAAGCGGCACTCGTTTGCTCCTCCTCAGGGGACCGCTGAACCTGGTTAGCTTCCAAAAAAGCCCCAGTATGGGTGGGCACAAAGATTAGTATTTCTGCTCTTGAAAAGAAAAAGGTGGCCTTGCTGATAAATCCAAGACATCCGCATTCAGCATGACTCAGTTTTGCCATTTAATATAGGACTCAGAGGGTTGCTCGCTATTTATTATTATTTTGTGTTACACAGATGGAAGTAATGTCCAAACTGTACTAGTTCCAACCACAGCAAAGATTCAGGCCTTTCAACACTTGAGTATGCAATTCGAAAAGATATGACTTGTTCTCCATCTGACAGTAACTAAGAGAGCCTTATGTTCAGTCTACAGCCCAAACTATTATCCTTAACTAGTTCTGATCCATAATGTGGGGTCACCTCTCCCTTACCTTTCAATGACCTTACAACAGCACTAGCTTTGATAACGACTTACAAAGAAGAAGGTAAGCCTGTTTCTCCTTTATGTCTTCCTTTTCTATTCTGTCCCTTAGCATCAGAATATCTTCTTTCATTTGATTCTTAAGGCCTGCAAATTTAGCCAGTTCAAAGCCTGCAGTGATGGTGATGCTTTCCTTGAAAATATCCAGATAAGCAGCCAAAAAGCCAGAACAGTCAGACTAACTGAAACCTTATCATGCATTTCAGGCTTTAAAATGAGAAACAAAACTCTGTGGACCGACCAGCTGAAGTTCAGGTTTCTGGGCAGGTGCTTTACAGCGTGACTTCTTTACCATTACAGTATTTCCATATGGTTAATATAATGGCTTACGGTGAATGAATTTGGGTTTTTAAGTTCAGTAGGTGATGATTCAGTTCACGTTTACAATGTGCTCATGGCTGCAGTATCTCTGCAGATGCCACGCACGCACAGGTCTGCCCCTGCAGTGAGGGCTGGCATCAGTCAGACGCATCCATCGCAAGACAAACCTGGGTCTGACCTGTGGAGTTTCAGTAGGTTTGAGGAATGCAATAGCTCTTAGCCTAAGGCAGAATTTAGTCAATATGGCACTTCTGTGGGTCAAGCCCACAGACTCACAGAGATACCACTGCACACACATGCATGGAAACTGTAGTTCCTCATAGCTGGAGAAGTGCTGCTGAGCCTCTCTGCACCCATGCGAGCCTCCAGCTAGTTCTCAAAGCCCTTGAGCTCTTGGCTCCTGGCAATGATAATTCCAGGACCAAAATTACAGCACTTACTGAAATTACATGAGAGTCCTGGAAGTGCTGCCCAAAGCAAGAGCAGAGAACATGAAGGACTGTGGAGAAGCATATGAATGAGTGTGTATGTGTGCTGGCCTTGGGTGAAAAACAAGGTTTCTCAGTGGAAACTTCCACCCTGCGGCTGGCTGCTGGAAGCTGCTACCTGAGCTGTCTTAAGGGTGAGTCACTAAGGCCAGCTGTGTTGTACCTGCGCGTGCTCGGGGGGCACTTGTGAAGAGGTGTCATACCTAGGTCCTAAAAAAGTGTGGGATATCTGCAGCATGCAAGGAAGACTTACTTTGAGGAAGTGCCGGTCCTTTATCGCTTGCCTCTTTTGACTGCAGACTGCAGGGAAGGGAGGAAAGGGGGGAGCCACCACAGAGATGGGCCCTTGGACTTTTTGCTCTCTGTTATCACCTCGGCTTCGATGTTCTGTTTTGGAGGAGAATAAAGCATTACCCAAGTCTTAAAAACATATAAATGTCTCTACTAACTGTGCAACAGATCTATGGATAGGACACAGACTCCAAAGCTGAAGTCCCTCCTTATTATCCTTAATAAGGATAATAAGGAACTCCCTGGAACTGAAGGGGAGAAGCACCTACTGGACTCCCAGGCCCTGGAAGAGCAGTGCTTATACAACACCTCAGCATTGCACTGAAGCAGAATTCACCCCAAGTGGGACTTTATACCCTTTACTCCAAGTGACAAAGGAGCTGCCTTCTATGTGCTTGGAATGCAAGGCCTGATTCCCAGTGGGAACCTGCAGCTCCTCTTGGCTTGAAATGTCAAAATACATGAGCACCTGCACTCTGCTCCCATCAGATATACCCTTTTGGGGGGAAAGAAGGAAACACAGCCCCTGGTAGTTCTTTCTTCCCTGTTTTGACATCATGCAGCATCTCTGTGTCTCAGCACGGAGGAGCCCATCCTGGAAAAGTCTCCATTGCTCTACTCCTGGCCCAGAGGAGCCTGCCTGCATCATGGGCTCACAATATCCAGCCCTTTTCCACATCGGACCCCAGTCTCCAAAATTTTCTGTGTGAATGGGGAAATGCTCACAGATTTCCCATCTCTAATTTTAGGTGGCAGTTAGGTAGTTACAGTTCATACAGAGTGCTGCTGGAAGAGGACGATGGATTCGCATCATGCACGTAGCTCTGGTCCAGCCAACCATGGCTGGTTTCCTGATCTAATGTTTAGGTAGAATTACGCCTGGTTAAATAAAGAGAGAATTAAATCCTAATAGAAGAAATAGGACAGAGACAATAAATATATTTCAGATTAGAATATCATCCCGATATATGCAATTATTTAGAGAATAAGACCAAGCAGCACGTGATGAGCTGCCTGCTGAATCTGCACAGCTGCCTTCAGACACGGAGGACAGGCAGCTGCCCAAAGTGAGCTGTGCTGCTTTGAAGCGATGAGGCATTTTTGGCCGCTGCCTGCCTGCGGGTGTCAGGCTTTCTGCTGCCCACCAGATGGCAGGCAGAGATCAGCCTGCTGCTGGAATGACTGCAACACTGAGCCGCTGAGGAGAGAAAACCCAAGTTCTGCTCTACTCGAGCACTGCAGTCCCACTTTATTGCTCTTTGCAGTGCTGTGAAGACATGCTGCAGCTACAGTGTGGTCCTGAGCTAAACTCGGCAGAAAGGTTCATGTGTGGGAATTAACTGGAACATTTCATCCGGCTAACAGATGCTTCGCAGATCCCAGTGATTATTCTGATAACCCAAAACCAACAATACATGGGCAAGGCAACAATAGCTGTTGGTGCAAAATGTTTCCAACACAGGAGGTTGCAGCCAAACATTTAAAAAGTGACCTGCATGGGTTTTCTTCTTCCTTATGACATAGAAGAAAGACAGGATTGTTTGCCTCCTGTTGGGAATTTCCCCTCAGGTTGCAGGTGAAAGTCAGCCTTTCCCCATCTTTCACCTTCCATCGGTTTCACCCAGTAAACCCCCTGTATGGCAGGGATCCCGCTCCCTCCCTGCAGGATCTCAGCTGCCACCCGTGAAGGATGCAGCTCTCCTCCAGGCCATGCTCTCCTCCCAAGCCCCATGCACGTGGCTCAGCTTCTTTGGAGCCTCCCTAATACGACTGGGCTCCAGGTTTAGCCCTTGGGAAGTTAAATCTTGTCTGTCCTGGAGCTGAGGCATTGTTTAACATCTGGTTAGCAGAAGGAGATATGTGGCCTTGTTAAAACACTCATTTCCTCCATCCTTTTAGGGTCAGTGCCTCAATTCATTCATACTTGCAATTCAGAAATACCAATTTCAACAGAAAAACATATAAAACCAGAATGTAAAATGGAAGAATAAAAAGTTCATTTCAGATCCTCTCCAGTAATTATAAACAAGCCAAAGAGGGCGTGAGCCTTCTGTGCTGCCAGAACTTCTTCTTCACCCCCATTTCTCATCCTGAGCACCTAATTCCCAGGGGAGCACGGTGCCTGAGCCCCCTGGCACTTCCTGGAGGGGACACATGTGGCAGCACCTACCTCTGCGCAGGGCTCGCAGGTGCTGCTTGGCGTGGTGGTGCAGCTCCTCCACGCACGGCGGTCTGGTGGAGGGGAGGAAGATATTTCTTTGCTGATGCCAAGGTGCCCGGTAATAGACGCTCAGTTTGCTCTCTGCATCCAGGTTGGAGACGGCTGTAGAGAAAAAGGAGAGTCCCAGGTCAGACTTCTTAGCACTGCGTGTATCAGTCTAGCTGGAAAGCAAAGGGTCTCTCTGGGAACAGCAGTGCCAAGAATGGGCACCGAGGATCTGAGGGTGTTACAACAGCCCTTCTCCAACCAAGTAGCAGCCACCCTTATTTCTCCGTGTTGCTGTACCACATTATGCCACTTAGCATTTAGACAATGGCTTTTTGCCAGATCGCAGCTGGCTGTGAGGTGTTGAATGTATGGACTAATTGGCTAATAATTCTATAGATGGCAAAATGAAAAATGCCAAGAAGCCATACAGCCTTCCCACAGTGACACTTTGAGGAATGGCAGTGTGAGGCCTGGATCCCCCGTCACCCTCTCCCCCTGCCTCTATGCTCTGCCACTACATCATGTTACACATGGCTAACTCCCGACACAGGTTGTGAGCTCGTTGCCTTCCCGTGTGTAACGCCCGAGATTAACTGCCCGTCCTGCTGAGTGCCACTAGCTGTCACCTCTCAGAAGAGGTTCCCGTAATGCACACAGACAGAATTCTGAGGGACAGGAAAACTTGACTTCCTCTAGAGAAAATTCCTAACTCTGCCTCTGAAAGTTACAGGGAGCACCTCAAGTTTGAGAGACTTCCTCAGGAGTGCCAGGACCTGGGGGAGATGTGCCTTACTCCAGCACACTCAGCTTCCCAAGGGACCGGTAAGGAGAGATGTGAGGGGTGACTGTGTTCTGCCTGGCCACTGCACTTCTCTTGAAGGGGAGTCAGTAGCTGAGTATCTCACTGTCACGAGCTGATTTTACGTCTCCTTTACCCCTTGAGGGTAAGGAAGCACTATTCCTGTTTTACAGACAAGGTACGAAGACACAAAGCGACTTGCCACAACCCCATTTTAGGAGCCACATTGCCTCCATCGGAAGCTCATCTCAGGACAAGAATTGGTAAGTACGAGTAATGGCACCCCACCCATTCCTCCTATTGCTCAGGATATGCGATATTCATGATCACAAATTGCACCCTGGAGGCTAATGAAGCAGCAGGCACAAGCAGCTCCTTCCTGTCCCCAGAAAAACTCTGTCTAGACGGCAGCTCCAGTAGTTGTCTGCCACAGAGCTAAATAAGTGAGCGGAAAGTTTTACCTACTTACGACCTCTTCAGACATTTCATTAGCATAGAATAGATTTCACTGCAATATTTAACTTGTGGAAAGCTCTTCTGGCTTTGGCAGTAGCGTTGTACAAGTAAGACAAGTGGGAGTTGGGTTAACATACTTCGTGTGAGACTTACAAACGAAACCAAGCTAACACAATCCCACCACACGCTCGCTGTGGTAGACAGGCACCGCTGTTCATGGATAAAGCAGCACAACCTCCTGGCCATCCACGTCTCCATGGCAGAGCTGTACCAGAACAAAAACAACGAGCACATCCATTGCTTATTTCCAAATGGTAGGGCACTAAGGAACTCGCAGCACCGCGTGCCGCGGCCCCAGGTACTGCGCGTCTGCGTGTCTTCTCCTGCAGGAACTCTGACTCACTGTGCCAGGGAATATGCCCCACTGACACCAAGAAAGCAGAAATATTGCACAATATGCACTGAACCGAACAGCCCTTTAAAATATTGAAAAGCTAGAGTGGATTTTCTAGGCAGTTCAGAATAGAAACTAAAAGAGCTGGCAAGAATGCTGTAAGGGGATGACTGTCCTCTGCCTGCAGTGCAGGGGGAGGGAGAAACGCTGGCTAGGGCAGAGGACAATGCTGGCCCTGGGACAAACAAGCACAAAGCCACCACGAATGCAGTTAGGATGGATGCTGGAAGACACGTCCCAGCCTCAGAGCAGCGAAGCTCTTGGAACCATCTCCCAGGAAGGGGCAGGAGAGAGAAAAGCCTCCCAGCAACTGGAAGGGCCCACACCGCTCCCAAGGAAGGCCAGAAGATGTGACTGCCCGCCAAAAGTGGAGCCAGCTTCCTCTCCACCCCTGCTGGCTGCTGTTCGGCCTGCGCTCCTGCATGGGCACCCAGCCTGGCCCTGCTGCCCAGCCACAGGCCCCAGGGGTTGGTGCCAGGGGATGGAGTGAGCTGCGGGCTTCCAGGGCCGCCCGACATCTTACTCAGGGCACAAGGCTGGATCTCTTGTCTCCATTCTGTAAAATGGGGATAAGGAGTCTCTTTCGGCCAGCATTTCCTCTCTCGGTGATTTACACCGCACGCTGTTTTTACAAGGCCTAGCCTGCGCGTGCCTCCAGCCCCTGAGCATCATCGTAATAGGCATAGTAAATAAAGTGATACAGAAACTGTAAAGCTGCAGTCTTTAAATTATTAACAGCTGGACACCAAAGTGAATGAGAAAAGAATCCTGTAGAGATGCAGGAAAAGCAGCATTTCAGGCATCAGATGAAGATTGTTAATATACTTTTAGTGTGCGCTTTGATCAATTTAGAATATACAAGTGAATCATATAAACGATCATGTTCATTTCATTCTCAAGCTAAAGTAATTGTTTTTTGTCTTGTGGGATGACAAAACGACAAGAGACCATTTAAATGGATTCTCCATTACATTTTGTGGATCCATTAACGTTGGCTGGTTTCCTGACAACCAATGTCAAACAGACATACACTAATGGCTGCTCTCATGAGAAGGTTTTCAAGGGTTCCCAAATAGCTGGTTTATCAAAGCCGATCGTATTTATCAGTTACACTCTTCTCATCCTCACATCCTCTTGTTCCCTCTCCCTCCCTCCTTTAACAAAGCAAACAGAGGATCCTGCCCTAGCAGAGCTGTACGTGGATGCTTGAAGGTTGCATGGCTTTAGTGCACTCAGGCATGATTGTTCTAATAATAACACCACAAAGGCCAAGCAAGAAAGATTTCTGCTCTACTTATCTGATGGATTCGGGGGTTCCCCCTCCCGTTTCGTCTGCTTCTCTAGACACTCACCTTCCCCCGACCCCAGCTCCTTCTGTTTCTCAACTTTCTGCTGTTTCTTCCTGTATTACAGTCGCCATTAGGTGTCAGGGGAGAAAAAGATGACTTCCTATGCTTCCTGGTTGAATGAGAAAACACCATTTGGTGTGAGGTGTGCAGAAATGCAGAGCCTGGAGGGGATTTTAGTGGTGAACGAGGATATTACCTATGTGCTCAGGGACATTGCCCAGAGCCACCACACCGCGAATCCCTGCACAAGTAAAACCAAACCAGTGGCTGCCACATCCTTATCAAAGTACCATGGTTCCAGCAGGCAAAAGCCACAATCAAAAAGGATCAGACCAAGGAATAAGTCAGAGTAGCTGGCAGCATGCACCATGCCAGGCGCTGCCTGGGAAGCCCTCCTCCAGCGCTGAGGTGGCTGATCTGCCATTTTAGCAAATGTCAAGCTTTCCAGCCACTTCAGGTACGAAAAGGTGACTTGTTTTTTGTGCAATTCAATATTACAAGCTTTGCATAAATAGGCCTAAGACAGCTGCAGCAGCGGCAGCAGGGTTCAGCCTGATCAAACCCTTCCAGACTGGCTGCACAGGTCATCAGTGAGCTACTGTCTTCTGAGTTTGTGTGCAAAGCATTGCAAGAAAATCAATTCTGAGCAAGACTGGTTCATCTCACATACCAGATAATCTAGCAACACATCCAACTCCATCATGCATATTAGTGCATAAATGTTTCATTGAGGCAAGTGCTGAGTCTGGTGTGAATTTTATTTATAGCCCTGCATGTCTCGAATGTATGTTTCCCCTAAGTACTTGCATCTCTGCTGTAAAATCCAGGGGGTTTAAGCCTAGAAGGCTGGTAAAAACCTGCAGTCACTTCTCTGCTGTACGTGACCCACATTTTGTGCAATGTATCAGCAAGCTCAGCACTTTCAAAGTGGCTCCCTCTGTGTCTGCTGCTCCCCAGTGATGGGCTTACCCAGCAGGGACAAATGCCTGGAGGGACAGAGCCCAGAGCACCTCCAGGGCGGGACAAGCTGTTTTCTACAACCATGCCTGCTCCCAGCCATGCATGCACCCAAACATCTCTCCCAGTCTTGATCTATTTGCTAATTCAGACCCCACCACCTGGAGCTGCAGACAGGTATTTGGATGAGCCCCCTTCCCATCACATCTTTATTAAGGAGTCAGAAATGCCTGTGCAAAGGGAGTGTGTTGGCAGGGCTTCTGCTCCTTGCAGACAAGGCTCCTGGCTCTTCAGCATTCCAGCCTCCCAGGTGAGCAACACAACCTTGCTATACCTCCAGGGACTATACGTACGAGCACGTGCATGCACACCACCTCCCTCACATCTCTGGAGTCAGAAACCCAAACATACCCTGATGGCTTTGGGTCATTTCACCCCAGCGAAAGCAGGATGCCGTGCTCTTTCCTCACCAAGAGGAAGCAATAATTGCTGTCTGTATCAAGAGCCAGAGCAATGCTTGACAGCGATGGCTTCCTCAGTCACATCTTTTGGGGTACGTACTCTCAACATTCCTGGCGGCACTATTCAGTGCAGGCATTTCCTTTCTGGTCCTCCCAGTGCCCACTGCCCACTGCATTGACCCCCCATTTTGGGTGGTCTGCCCCTTGGTTACTTCTCAAAGTTGGCATGGCTGTTGTCTACATGGGCTGCACCTGCCCTCCAGAAAAGCAGGAGGGGAGACACGACAACACAAGTTAAGTCTTCGGTTATAAGCAGGCAACGACACGAGCACAATTGTTATTCTGCTCTACACTCACAGATGGACAATTTGCAAATTTTTCAAACTCAGGCAGAGAGGCAGAGCCTCACTGACAGCAGAAACTGCTGAAAAAGACCATGATGTTTTATGCTCTTTGTTTTGTTTTACTTCTTGCCAATACGGTGAAACATCGCACGTTTCAAGCACAATTTCTTAGTGCATCCCTGTGACATTTCTCTGCCTCCTATTATGCCATACATATGGAAATGACAGCTATTCAGGAGGAAAAAAAGGACAAGTGGACAAAACCCCATCCAAATTCAGCATTCAGTTATCTGGGAAGATGAAAATATTGGAAAGCATATGATTTAGATGTCATTTTCATGTGCAGATCCTTGAATTTTGCATTTACCTGGTATTCAGTTAACTGGCACAACAAACAGACACAATTCAAGAGGGCTGGGAAGCCTGCGATTCCCATACACGTATGAAGACGATGCTGTTCAGCAATACGCACCGATGTGCAGAGTGCCACATGCTAATCTCATTCTTGGCTTTGCTGCTTTCAATCACTGTTGGCGGTGTTTGAACATATTTTTAACTGCTTTCCCTAACTCTGTCAAATAAGTTACAGTGGCCAGATCAGCACTTGTTATTTCAAAGTATTTCGAAGCTGTCACTGCAGGATAGACAGCAACCTCACAGAAAAGTGCACTATTTTATATGTTTAAGGCTTCATTCCTGTGAAGCACCTGTAATCAGTGATTTCTTCCTCTCCTTTTATTTCTGTTCTTCAGCCTAGGTTTTCCACCGCCTCCAAGAGTGGCTCAGAGAGAAATAGCTTCATGTTCTCAGCTACAAAACAGGAGCAAACGTAGTCACAGACAGAAGGTTTCTGTTGGGGGTTTTGTTAATGGAGTTGCCCTTCTCACCCATGAGCCAGACTGGAGAGATGAATGGCATTTTTATCCTAGGTGCACGTGTCTACTGATTAGACATCTCCACGAATATGTGCAATTGTGCGTATGCCCCCACCCCATTCACACCAGACTCTGCACCGACAAAATCCCCCCCAGCACACATCCCATCTAATGCAGGGTGACAGCAAGCACTGGAGGGAGTGCAACATACTTATCTATTAATAAACATCTGAAATGTTCAATAATGTATGCGTAGCCATGGCGTTTCTATGGTCCTCGTTCTGCCACAGCACAAAGTGCATCAGGGAAAGCAGGTTAGTAAGCAAGAAACATAACTACTAATAAAGTCTGGCTCTATTCCCAGGGCAGCTAAAGACTTACGACTAGACAAAAGTTTTCTCAGTTGTGCACTTGTATGCATGAAATTAAACGTTTAACCCAGTTCTACTTTGTCAGAGACCACGACCCAGCTGGTGACTCATGCCCCAGCTCAGTGGTTCTACCAGAGGGTGGAAGCAGTACAAAGGGCAGCATCAGTGTCACCTGCAGGGCAGTGGTACAAAAAGGCAGACAACACCTGAGTCCTGCTAGTTTGAGGTTACTGGATCTAATGGTGGGGCTGGTGTGCTAGTAGTAGGGATGATACAACATCGGACACGTGCACACATGTATGTGTTTGTGTACGCACACATCACCGCATGTAACTGAAATTAACATCTCGAGACCCTTTTTAATGCCACATTCTTAATTAGCTGAAAGCACTTCTTTCAATGTGACGCACTTTCAGCGCTTTTCAGCACAGATTTCTTCACGTTGACCCTCCACATTACTCCTACTCCCGATGATACGCAGCAAGGTAGAGTCTCTTGTCTCCAGCAGTGCAGCGCGTGTTCTCTAGAATACACTCAGCAGACATTTGGACATCCTTTCCAATTCTCTTTCACTGCTCTGCTATTTTTCTCCTGTACTGACTCATCTCAAATCACTACTGGGCTTGCCCTAGTTGCTCCAACAGGTCGCTATTTTGCTCTCCCTTTTAAAACACAGAAAAGTGTGGCTCACTGTGATGTTGCTCTCACATCAGCCACCGGAATTTCAGATGCACTCAAGAACAAAGCTTTACAAAATTCATTTACTATTCTATCTGCCTTGGTTAATGCTTACCTTCAAGATCTTTGGAAAAAAACCATCCTCATGCTCCCCAGCAGCCTATTTCTTCGTGAAATTCTACACACATTATTGTCACAGGTCAGTGTTTCAGCAGTAGTTTTAATGTACTTGTTTATTCTCCTACTCATATTTATTGGTCCCTTTCCAGTGCTAGCCTTTTACATCCATGCCAAGGATTCTCCTTCCAAGAGCAGAGGCTTGTGCCTCAGAGCACCTATCTCCATGTCAGCATCCACAGTACAAATCCTGCTGTAAAACACTGGGAGCCTTGAAAAAGCGCGGTGGAAGATGATACTTGACACAGAATATGCTGTGTTTAGCATATTGGAAGATAAGATTCAGATGACTTATTCCAAGTACAGCAACTATATTTCCATTTTCCTTGAAATCTTCATAAATGACAGCTTTTCATCAAAACTCTATGAGTTGGTCTCCATCAATCTCCATGCCTTCTCTGTTCGGCTCTCAGGCGTGTCATTTAGCATCAACTACACCAACAGTGAAGTGATACACACACCTGTCTCTTGGACAGCAGATTGAGGGCGTCAACTTATTTTACATGAGGCATCAGATGGCCATCAGCAGCTGACAGTATTTTGTTTACTACTGACCCATGCTTCATTCAAGATGATAACCTATGAGAAAAAAAGCCCTGTGGCCCCACTGCTTAACATTGCTAGTCCCTGATGCCACAGATGATGGTGAAGCCACCTGTCTGGAAGGGCAATGCACACGCTACAGCAGAAAAACACTACGAAATGTGAACAGGAAAACCAAACCAAAGACATGAGTTACGTTTTGTACCTGGCGTAAAAGAACTGGGGACTCCTTCCTATGAATGTTTCCCCTATTTAGTATTTTAATGGTTCCTGAGATCTCATTTGTTGTATGCGAACACACAACATTCATTATCTGTCCTCCAGAAAAAAAGAACTGTCCATATTATTTGTGAATAATGGTAACTGTCAGTAGCAAGATGATTATGATAAAGAGTTAGAAAACCAGGTCATCCTTAGGTGATGGAGACCTGAGCGGATGTTGGAGGTGGGAGGGACAGTCAGGAGAAGGGGGGCGAGATTTTCCTCATTGGCATATTTAAGTCCCTTGTCTTCAGCAAATAGCTTGGGGAAGCCAGTAACCATGGTCAGAAGCTGCTCCCAAGCCAAAACCAAGACTGAAGAGTTCACACAGAAAATCAACAAGCAGGGCCCCGCTTCCCTTCCACTGGCACCACATGTAGGCTGAGAAATCACGCCCCCAAAAGTCAGGAACAACAAGCCATGTGTTAGGAGCAGAAACGGTGGCTCGTGTTTCACACTTTTTCCTCCCCATCAGTCTTTTTCAGTATGCTTGGCTAGATGCCCTGAGCGCTGCTTAACTGCAAGTTAAGGGAAGTAGCAACAGTTTCTTCCAATTATATTTGGTAAATACTAGGCTACTATAGCCACACGTGTTCCTCTGAATTACTCACAGGCATCTGTAGGAAGGCGGAAAGTCAATCATCTCTGAAAGACCGAAGGCAACTCTTCTTTCTTTCCCCAGGGAAATATCCTCGCAGCTCCTGCAGCTCCATCGCTCCCTTCCTACAGTGGAACTGAGAAACCTGGCTCATTCCCAGGTCTCTTATTGCTCCTGGGGTCACTGCCGTGCCGTGCAGCTTCTTCCCCATAAAAGTAAGGCAGCTTGTGCCTTGGCTCAGGCGACAAAACCCACAAGCACAACGCAGTGAGGCTACTCTCATTACTCTCATGCCACCCTGCTGATAGCCCTGGGTTGGCCTAGCACAAGGGTGCAGCTGAAGGTACAACTAGTTCACCAGGCAGCTCCTCCTGTGGCCTTTCAATGAAACTTCCCCAAAGCAGCAAATACCTAAGTCATTCATCACTGCTCCTCTCAGATGTTCCTTTTGGCATCAACCTCGTAAGTGATTTATGTGAGTGCACAGTTTTGTACAATTGACTTTGAACTGGGTGTGCAGAGCACCTAGCACAAAGGGGCTCTGGGCCAGAAGGGGAGGTCTGATTTCAATACCGTCTGGCAACATCCTTCGTCAGTCCCGCTTCTGACAAGACACTTCTGTAAAACATCAGAGCAAGCAGGGCCACGAGGGTTCAGAGAGCCACTCTGAGCAGCCAGATGAGAAGAAATAATATGGCTAGCTAACTTGTAGAGTTTCACTAGTTGAAATAATACTGAATGTAGTCTTTATTGTTTTGTAAGGGGAAAGAGAGCTGCCTGAAAATACAGATTGTCCTCCCTCCCTTCTATGCTTTCTCAAAGGAATAGATTTTAAACAAGAAATCCACTTAGAGGTAGATTCCTGTTAGCCTTGGAAGATGGAGAGAGCACAGAAACTTTTCCTTCCTCAAGCCCTTTGTTCCCTATGAAAACCTACTGCAATCCATAGTAGACCATGGTACACCATGCTGCTTGCATGCACAAACTCCAGTGCATGCAGCAGTACCTCATACTACAAAAGGTGCAGCAGGAAAACCAGGGCTGTGGCTGGCCTCTTCCAACCAGGGGCTGCTGCACCGCCAAGGACATAGCCCAGAGCCAGCCCCCCAGGGCACCAGACCCTGCCCAAGTACTGCAGCCTCTTCCAACAGGCTATAAGGCTAGAAATTAGCCCTTAATCAGGAAAACACAAACATGTTTTGATACATGGAATGGACTGTATTACTGTATTTTCTATATACATCTGCCACTGAGACATACTGGATTACTTTTCAGAAGGAATCCATTCAGATGCTGTTAGGTAACATGTCGGTGATATTGTATACCTAGACTTCAAAGTGAATAGCTTACATCAAGATAAGCTGTTTTCCCCACTGTTATTGTTTGAGTAACATGTTCTCAGCTTGCTCACCTTAGGCACTAATATTTTTCTGTGGTGGTGCACTGTTTTTCTACTGCATTTCAGATCCCTGCATACTTAAAATGTTAAACAAGCACCAAATGAAAAATGCTAGCTTGCACATTAAACTGACTGGTGAGCACTGTTAGCTGCATCCTGCTGTACAACCCTGCGGAGGATGCAAACCTGTTACCATGCCAGCTAGGGAGTTCCTACAGCTCACACTAACCCGCTAACCCCCAGCTTGAATTGAGACATCACAGCCGATAGCAACTGGCACAGAAAATGCAGCTTGAAAACATTCAGACTAAAACAAATTTTGAAACGTTTACTTCTTGTAAAGGGTCATAAGGTGTTAATAAAGATCATAACATAGACTATCCTGTATTGTTATGGCTAATACAGCTTTATGAGCAAAAGCCATATCCTATTGTTTGTACTCACATTTATATTGTTAAGCTGCACACTTGTGAAGAAAAACTAATTGAGTTCTGATGTTTTTTTTTTTTTTTGGAACAGCCACAATTGCTGAAGAGCTCCAGGATTTGTCAGATGTTGCAGGGCTGTGGACCATTCTCTGTCAAGAGCTTTCTGTCAGAACATAATAGCAAACAGCAAATTCTTGCACATTTATAACTCGTCTGTGTTTGTGCATGTGTTGGATGAAATAAAACACAGCTTTCAACACATCAACGTCAACATAGCAAATATACAGAGTGGCAAATGATTGCCTGGTTAATGTACATATAAAATTATCGCCTACACATATAAGGTGACCATACACGTTATTATGACCATGTACTGAGTACTGTACATGAAGAATAGAAACAGAAGACGCAACGAAATGGGTATGTTTAGTTGTATCCAGCAAGGAACAGTGCAAAAATGTCAGGTGTCAATCTCCACTGGTAGCTATCAAAAATACTACTGAGGAATGACATTGGCTGCAACACTGGACAGGAAGCCTTCAAACTCTAAATTGCAAGCTGTGATGAAAATTAAAATAAACTGCAGGAAATAATGTGCTCTAAAAGTTACAGGAAAAGAAAATAAGCCAGGATATACTTTCCAGAAAGGAAAAATGAGAGAGGAAAAAAGACCATCGTCGTTAAAATTATCATGCAGGAAATGTGTAAGTAAAAAATGGGACCGTCAAGTAGAAAACAGTGTTTGACCTTAGCGTATCACGTGTTAGCAGAATGGTGAATCACGGGAGAAAGCACCCTAGGGAAGCGTAGATCTGTTCACAGGGAGCAGAGTTGACAATACTACCAAGCATAAAGCAGCAGACAACGGAAAGTAATAACAAAAGTAACTTTCCCCAAGGGAGATTTGTCTCCCTGGAGCATTTCTGTAGCTAGCACACAGCTCCTCTCTGATTTTGAGTATGAATGAGCCTCGGAGAGCTCTGAATAGTCTTCTGGAGGAGCCTGCCCTGCTTTGGTCACCCTGGAAGGACTGTGAGAAGAGGGACAGTGCTCAGCCGAGGTGCCCCAGCACCACCAGGCACGGAGGAGAGACGCTGGCTTTACAGGAGAGCAGGATGATGGCCTACTTGGAGACAGATGGGGACGGGTTCACACATTTACCCACTGAACATATTTAATGGCAAACTGAAAAATAAGTCTGGGACTCAGACCTTTTGCTGAGGCTCTCCTCAAAGTCCCTATTCTCGTTTCTTTTACACCCGCTTTTGCTCAGTGTCTGTGCAGCTGCCAGTCTGAGGGGCTGTGCTGGATAAGGCAGTAAGATCCCACAGGCCCCTGTGGAGGGCCCTTGCAGGGCAGAAAAGCCATCTTGCTGGCCTTGGCTTCCTGATGACATCCAGCCAGAGATCAAACACCAGCGTGTACACAGACATGAGGAACCAGACAGCTTTCCTTGCACCACGGGATGTGGAATAAACTGAGCGATGTTGCTGCTATGTCAGAACTTGTTTGTTTTCTTGGGCCGCAATAATGAGGCTGCAGCCTTTGCGGGGACGTTCCTACTGCTGTCCCGGTGCAGAGGACTCAGAAAGGCCTCAGCAAGGAATTCAGTGACTTTTAACCTCAAACGGTAAGCATTGCCCAAGAAACCGAAGAAATAAACTCATTTTTATGAAGAAGGGGGGAAACCATGCTCAATAACGTGAGATAAGCCTGACAAGGTGTCAATTTTGCTGTCCTTGCCCTGTCCTCTCTGTTTCTGGATGCTCTGGCTACCCTAGGACATCAGTTCTGGCCCTAGCTGGCTCCCTCCCGCTTTACTGCCTTCTCCTCTTTGCCGCTCTTCCTTCTGTGTGGATTTCCCAAGCAGCGTAAAAACAAGAAGTGCTGGAAGAGGTGCCAGACTGTGCCAGAGGCTGAAATGCTCTAGGCATTGAACAGCAAAAGGCAGGCAGCACCCACGGAGACAGCCCAGCCCTGATCCAGCAGGATGCTGTCTGGGGGAGGTGGCAATAAGGCTTCACATCCCATCAAATCCCACAGCATCTGCCAACGGAGCGGGGGGAGCCACTCCAGCCAAGTTTTTTTTTTTTTTTATAATATGGATATTTTTTGTTAAGTCTGAGACATTTTATATACAAATACAGATCAGTTAGCAGCCATCTGCTTATTTTGTATGTAGCATCTCAAGTATTGTTAGGGTGTTAGAGAGAATATGAAAACAAGCTCCTGCTGCTGAGCTTAAAATCAAAAAAATTAAAAAAAATAAAAAGGAGAGAAGAAGAAGAAAATATGGGAACTGTGAAAAGCAAAGAACTGAGGCAGCATCTTCCAATGGCGGTGGCTTGGGCAGCAGTGGTTTGGAGATGCAGCCTGATTCAGCAGGTGAATACGCAGACAGATCCCAGCTCTGACCCTGGGCAAATCCCTTCCTGCCCTTCACAGCCATCTTGCGTTCCCAGGCACCTTCTAGCCTTGCCTCTGTTGTTTCCACTGTGTGTCTTAAGGGCAGAAATCATCCTTTGCTTTAAGCATTTTACATGTACAATAACAGGCCCCTCATTTCATGCGCTATTCCAACAATACTTTATTGTTGTATATTTTTTTTTTTTTTAGTGTTATATTTCTCCAGGTAAAAGCAGGCTTGCGTATTCCCTGCTACGGCATGCTTTGAGCCTCGATAGAAAAGCTGTGGTTTGTGTTCCCCATCCTGCAGTTTTGAACCCATAGGATGCCACAGCACAACAAACCTCTGCCATTTATAAGCTGCTCCAAAACGCTGGCCTGGGTAAACGCTGGGTCGTTCATTACTCAGAATTAATCTGACATGTACAGTAAAGAGAAAAAAACAGCCTGGCTCCCTGTCTGATTTCCACCAGAACCCAAACCCACATGGCACAGGGAAGATGCATGAATTCACTGATCAACTGCCACATTTAGAATCACCCGTGGTTTTTATAACTACTCCACTTAAATCACAGCTAATTCTGGAAAATCAAGACTGTTTCCCTGACCTGCCAGTTTGATACTTCCATCTTCATGTTTGTTCATATTAGCAAGGATCAATTTCCTGTGGGATGAAGTAAATCTTCTCAGTGTAGTGAGGGAGGGTGAGGTCACTGCTTGGCAATGTCTCTGTTAAGCAGAGTTACATCTGAAGTTTGGGTTTTGGCATACTTTACACGCTTTGATTTTATCCCAAAAATAGGATTCTATGCAAAAGCACAGAAAAAAACACTTCTAAAAGGTATGGCTACTACTTAGCTAAGAAAATGGCAGCTAGGGAGAGATTCATTTAAATGTTCTTCATCTGGGTTCTCCTTTTTGTCTCCCATTAGCATCTTGACTCCTTTCCTTTTCATAGTATTTGCTCAAAAGTAGCATTTTACAAATACTGCAATGCTTTGTCATTTTTCCAAGGGACAGAGCAGCCTGTCAACAGTTAGAGCAACTCTTCGTATTTTCTGTAAATGTTTACATGTACTTCTAGGTTGGAACTGTTACAGCAAAACTTCATTCAATCTGTAGAAGAAAATATCTAAACTTCAGATATTACCATTGTGAAAACAATTTATTTTGCAGATACTTTTACAGCACAGTGGAATAATCTCTGAGTTTTTAAGAAATTCTAATTCTATGGCTGTTGAAGTCTATGGCCACATCCATGACAACTTAAGAAAAGAGACGTATTTGCAAAAGGGCTGGCTACAAGATGCTCATGTTGCTCTCCACCAGTGCTCATTTACTTGTGGACACTCAGTGAGTGTAGGGTCACACTGCTCCACAAACATTGCAGCTGGGGATCCACGTGTTCCCCAGTGGTGCTCAGTGGTTCCAGGTGCTTCCCAACAGCTGGTTTCACTGTCACAGCTGATGCCAACAAGAGTTTCATCCTGTATTTCATACTAGAAATCTTCCAGTTTTCCTACTACAAAACTGAAGCAGAACATTCACCTTCCACTGTGCTGTTTTAATACCCAAACTCCACCTTCCTCAAATCTCCAAGCCTAGCAACTGACCGTGTGCAAGAGCTCTGTGCGTAGGAGTACCAGGTAGTGCACTGAACACATAAACTAACCCACCTCTGGCAATTATTCAGCATCTGGCTAACTCCGGCTGCGTCATTTGGGGTCATTTTCTGCTCTCAAACTATGAACATTCTTTGGGTTTTGATACGACAAAATTACTTTTGCCTTTCTGCAATACATTACACTGGCAAAATGACTGCAGGTACACTGACATAACTGAATTTAAGCAGTGATTCCATTTCCTCACACTCCCATATTCATCAGAAAGACTCGTTATGCTGATAAATATTAGTAGAGACTTTGGTTGCCACAGTTAAACCAGTCAAAGATCACACACTTTTCAAAGCTTTATTCAATACCTTTGTACAAGCGGAAATGAGTAATAAGAGAAAATGGGCTTAGATATGTCCAGTCTGACTTGGTAAGGGGAAAACAACCTTTTAGGTTTCTGGCTACATGAAAGGGATTTAAAAGTGTGAGATGATGTTGCACTACAGTTTTTACTCCCCAGCCCCGTTGACTGCAATTTCCCCCCTTCGTCATTTGACCTACTTAGTAAATACTTCTCATGCCCAGCTGAAGGCTCTTTAGAGCCATCCCCAACGAGTCATAAGCTCTTTAGGGATGTTTTGTGTACCAAATCCAACTCTGATAGCCTATAGACCACAATTCATAACATAAATAAAGTTTACTGCATCCCTTAGAGGTAATGCCAACAGTACAGTGCATCTGTTTAAGCGGCAGCTGCCAGAAGATGAGGACTCTGCCTGCCTCCAGAAAGTTTCCGAGAATCCCAAAGAGATTCACTGTGATGCCGGCACCAGAAACCATCAGGGACCTGCAAACTGACTTGGCCATGGAAACACCAATTTCCTTCCTCCATTGTTCAGCTAAGAGGATATTGCATGGCCATCTGATGCAGAAAAAGAGACCACAAGAACAAAAAAGTTACTGTGCTCCAGCCTCTACTGATTTTGTTATGTCTGTCCGAATTCGTTACTTGATATAACAGAGCTACAGTGCTTCTGCATCTATCACCACTTCTGCTAAGGCTGCAGTAAAAGCCTGGCTTCATTTGCTCTCACTCCCTTTCCTTTCCCAAACTGCTTTCCTAACTAGATGTAGGCATGATGGAGAGGCACCACAGAGCAAACGGAAGAAAAACTGAATGAAATGTAAAATCTGCATTGTGGGAAAACAGAGACACACACACTTGGTAGAGACCCAAAGTGAGCTCAGAGCACAGAGCTGCAGTAAAACAGACTGACACATCAGTCAGCCACTGAATAGGGAAACACATCCAAATTGGCTAAACTCTTTTTAGTACGTTTATGCAGTGATGTACAACTTACAGATTGATTTCTTTTTTACTTTTGCCTCATACGAACAGGCACCCAGCTCTGCCAGGACAGCAAAGAACAGCAGTCAGTCATACACTGAGACACAAACCACTCTTCTTTGGCCTGTCTCAAAGCTTACAGCAAATTGCAAGATCTGGGCTAAGGCACAGCTCTGCAGCTTTGGAGTTGTCCAGGATAGGTGACATATGTCCATGCATTATTACAGGAGGAGAGAGAAAGCACACCAGTGCCTGCACAGGTTGAATTTGAGAGACTGTCCTAAGAGCAGCATACATCTCATGCTTTAAGATTTCCAGCATACTACAGGAGGGGTCCACTCATTTGTCTCATTACAGCTGCAGCATCCCAAACAGACCCTGCCTTCCCAAAATGCTTATTAACCCCAGCCTCCTGGATCACAGCTGTTCCCCCTGCCACTCCAACAGCAGCATACAGAATCAGAGAATCACAGAATATCCCAAGTTGGAAGGGACAAACAACGATCATCAAATCCAGCTCCTGGCTCCACACAGGACCATACAAAATCAAACCCTGTGTCTGAGAGCGTTGTCCAAATGCTCCTTGAACTCCAGCAGCATGAGGCCGTGCTCACTGCCCTGGGGAGCCTGATCCAGGGCCCGACCACCCTCTGGGGAAGAACCTCTTCCTAACACCCAGCCTGACCCTCCCCTGACACAGCCCCATGCTGCTGAAGCTGCATGAGTCAAGTCCTCTCCTGATGGCTCCTCGAAAAACACCTTGAGAATAAAAGTTAGTCATCAAAAACCTGGGAAAAATTCAGACCAGCGAGGAAGTAAAACCATCCATTTTGATGAAGCTGGCATCCCACCAGAACACTTTTTTTTATTGTTATATGACACGTTCACTGCTTCACTGTTAATTGAAAAAGCCATAAAGTCACAGAATTGTCCTGATCTGTAGTAAAAACGCAACCATGCGCTACAATTAAGTCCCTAAAACACTGCTGAGTAGAGTTTAGTAATTATTGTGGGCTTGGCTCAACATTTGGAGTTAAGACATTAGGAAAAAAAGGACTTGTTAGGAAACTACAGGGGCGGACCAAGTGCAAGGGAAAAAACATCTTTCCCTTACCAGCCTCCCTTCTTTGCTGGTTGTTAATAGAATCATAGAGTGGTTCAGGTTGGAAGGGACCTTAGAGATCATCTTGTTCCAACCCCCCTGCCATGGGCAAGGACACCTCCCACTAGACCAGGTTGCCCAAAGCCCCATCCAGCCTGGCCTTGAACACTTCCAGGGAGGGGGCATCCATGACTTCTCTGGGCAACCTGTTCCAGTGTCTCACCACCCCCACAGCGAAGAATTTCCTCCTTATATCTAGTCTAAATCTACCCTCTTTCAGTTCATAGCAGGCAGCCTGGCACAGAGCAGCAGGAACGCCGGAGATGAGCCATGCTGAGGTCCACAAGTGCTCCCGCAGCACAGACAGCACATAATACCTGTCAGCAGGCCCCAGTATCGAACAGCAATAACTTTCAATAATAACTAATTAGTGTCACAGACAGAAGCTTAAAGATAGAAAGTGCTATAGCTCTTCTCTTGTCAGACTGCAGCACTGAGGTCGAGCTTTACGCAGCTGCTGGGCTGGCACGAGCAAGTATCTGCACATGAGGAGCTGGGACTTCTCCTTCGGCAGCCCTGTGTCAAATCATGCAGCTTGTCACCTCCTCCTCTCCTACAGTGTGGCTCCTTCCGCAGCCATCCTGCCAGGGCAGCAAGCTCTGGTGCACGTGGCTGTTCCACGTTAATCCTTGGTCCATCCTCCAGCTCCCTTTGGAGAAGAAGCAAGCAGAGGCTCGTTTTGGCTGGCTCTGGAACGTGGGCACAGCCAGCACGCCGTTCTCCCACTTTTCTTACACGTCAAACAGAGGGACATATCTGTATCGGCCCATGTTGAGCATGTCACCTTTTCATTCATAAAAGACAGCCTGTATCTTTAATCACTTTGCCAGAATAATAGCAAAGAAACAAGCACTTGATTGCCTGCGTTATCAGACACTATTGAAAAAGTCTAGATAAGGATGCTGAACAACCTTGGCTGATTAGTATTCCACGTGCAAACACTTCCCCATAACCCAGAGTCATCTGTATCCCGGCAACCCTTAAAATTTCATTCTCACTGAATTGCCAGATCTTTATCAAAATATAATTACAGTCTTAATTTGGAAGATAAATTTTGATTGCCTGTGCTGTGCCAAAAAAAAAAAAAAAAGCGCCAGGTACAGAAGAGCTGAGGTACAACTGGCAAATGTGAATCTGCATATTCTGACTTTGGTGCATCACCTTTCCTCCCAGCAGAAGTTAGCTCTGATAGCTAGCAGTGAGGTTATGTGGGGGTAGATTGGCAGAGACATGAAAAACCAGACTCCTGATGCCATCAAATGAACTTTGTGCTAAAAGGGGGGGGGAGAGAACTGAAGCTGTAATATGAAGATTATCGCTATTATGAAGATCATCTCCTATTATCATTACCAGGTGAATGACGTGCAGCCCTGTTGTGTAAACCTGGAAGAAAACACTGGTCCTTGCTGACAGATGAGGAGATTGTACAGAACTAGCCTTTTCTCCCACTGCTTTTTCCCCTCCTTCAAATACTGGTAGAAAACAGCACAGTGTTTTACAGTTATTTCCAGAGGGTTCTCAAAATGCAAGGGTCACAAAATGGCTTCAGATTTCAGCAAATTGCTCTAGTGTTCATCTCAAGACTAACTGACAGCTTTTAAAAGCACTCTCAAGAACAGCCTCTATGGCTGATTCATTCCAGCAAGATCTTCTGGCATCAAGAGCTTGGCTGTTAGGAGGCTGAAAAAGAGGGGGGCTGCTTTCCAGCAACAGTGGTGGAGTTCTATGCATATAGGCTGCCACCAGCTGAACACCTCATGGCTGCACATTTTGTAGGCCACAAAATAGCTGTTCCTCCACTTAAGTCTGCCAGCATCTTTTATTCCTCCCAATGACAGAAGATGTTAAGATTCATGCATGTATCACAACGGACCAGAATCATCCATCTTCACTGTGTGCTGTTACAGTGATATATTATATTTGATCCCACTCCTATCTGCAGCAGATGCAGAATCGGCTTCTACATACAATATGAGGATGCAGTTGGAAATCCCCATCACTTGAGTATTATTACCAAAAACATACTGCTGGGTGGGGAGTCACTCCTCTTACCTCCAAGAATGGACGCGATTACAAGGATTTTTCCCAACTCAAACATGTAGCCTAGAAAAAAATTTCCCAGAGGAATACAGCCACTGCCAGCTCTACCAACAGAGCCCAAAGGTGAGGAGACAGCCTGGCAGGCAAGCCATCGAGGTTACCTAGTTTCTGACTTAGCAGACTACAGCAGTCCAAAACCACTTCAGTTTTACCCTATTGAAATGTCAGGGGGGAAAAGATAATTACTTGGATGACAACAGCATAAACGTAATTAGACACTTGACCTTAGTGTTTCTTGGTCACACGCACAGAGTTGAACTCATTGTTAAATTTGGAACTGGAAAGTTCTTCTTTTCTCCTCCCCCCCACATACTCACATGGACTCTGAGTTATTTGTACTTTCTCCACAGTACCGGTAACGATCCCTTCCTAGGACAATGTGATCTCATCCCTTGAAGCTGACTTCCTCACCTCCTGTGGTGGCTTTGGGTGCTCCTCTTTATTATCTACCTTTATAGCTTTGATCACCCTTGCATGCCCTATAAAATATCCTCTGATACACCTGTTACCTTGAACTCATGGTAACTTGAGCCACGGAGCTTATGCCATCCTCTCCTGGGCAGACCATACAAGCTGAGAACAACTGGAACACTATGTAAGTTCCATCACATAAGCATGTAGAAGGATTATCCTGTAGACAGGAAATGATAGTGTCACAGTTATAGTAGGAAAAATGTTCTTCCCTGTGGACAGTGGTCAGCTACATCACATAGGCAAAGTTTCCTTTCTTCATCCTCCACTGCCTTAATGTTCTCCAAGACAACACTCCAAACCAAGTGTGGTTTTGCTTTTGGTATAAGCAAACATAGCTGCCAACTAGTAAGTTGGAAGGCTCACCGAAGTCCAGAAGGATACTGCAGCCCTTGTAGTCACTTTTGTGAGTTGGTTTCCATTTCCTAAAAGTCATGTCCACTCGTGGCAGTGATGCCTTTGCTGACAGGATCAGCAGAGTTTCACAGCTGAATGGGCTGAGAGACTGAAACATTCTCATTCCCTTGGTGGTAGGACCTCAGTGGGGTTATGCTGTACTGCAGCAGAAAGGGGACAGACTCTTTAGCAGGGTCTGTGGTGACAGGACATGGGGAAATGGTGTGGAACAAAAAGAGGGGAGATTTAGACTGGATATAAGGAAGATGTTTTCTATGATAAGGGTGGAAAAGCAATGGAGTAGGTTGCCCAGAGACGTGGTAGTGGATGCCCTGTCCCTGGAGACACTCAAGGTCAGGCTGGAGGGGGCTCTGAGCACCCTGACCTAGCTGTAGGTGCCCCTGTCCATTGCAGGGGAGTTGCACCAGATGGCCTTCAAAGGTCCCTTCCAACTCAAACCATTCTATGATTGTAAATGGAGGACAGGAAGGAACATGAGAGAACTGCCAACTCCACTTTTACAGCCCTGAAACACAGCTAAGGTGCTAGGAACAGCAAAGAAGGTGCCCACCCCTAGACACAGAGGATGTTCCCTATAGTGAATTTTGACTCAAGTGTGGCTGAACTTGTCCTAAGAAGGTCAAAATGCAAAGAGAGGTGTAGTTTTACTGCTCTAAAATGGAGCAAGCATTTCTAGATCGCTCCAACTTTATTTACTCATTCTCAAAACACCTCAAAGAAGGACATCCCACAAGCCCTGCGGGTGGCGTGTCCCAGTGCTTTATTTCTGTTTGCACTTGGAAAGGTCTTCCTAACCTTCCCTGCTGCAAAGTCAGTTGGTTCCTACGGGGGAAGGCTGCAGGAGCGGGCTCAGCGGCTGCAGTCACATGCAGCTCCCCTCTTCTCCGGGTAGCGGACTCTATCTCTAGTGCCAGGAATTTGCAATTTCTCACCTCAGATGAACTGAGCTGAGACAAACTAGCCAGAACTAGTGCCCTGGCACACTCCAGGTGTGGAGTAGGGGTGATATTTGAGCCTCCAAATGAGGAGAACGAAGAGATGGTTACTCCGGATGCACAATTCTTTGCACTCGTTTTTCAGACATGTTATTTTCCTTCTGGTGAAGGGTGCCACACTAAAATCCAAGCAAAATAAAGTTGCCTATCCACAGCAACAGATTCAGCCTAGCACTGGAGAAATGGAAAGCTTCCATATGCCATGGTGACTACTTCAGCACTGACTGTTATCCATTCTCTCCACCTGCCAGGCACACGGCCCCCACATAAGCACTATCAGTGACAGGCGAGCACACATCTGGATGAAGACCAGACTGGTACAAACATGACATTTTGAAAGCCTGGCTTCTGGCTGAGTTACATATTCCAACACTGAGGCTCACGCTGGGAGGACCGGCAGGAGAGAGGTTACCAGATTTACTCTCCCTCTGCATCATGGCATATTGCAGGGGGAGGAGCTCAAAATGACCCTACATCAGCTGCCAGCATCTTCATGACAGCTGGTAAAAGAAAGCCTTATTCCTCCCAGATGGTCTTTACCGAGAGCTTTCTCAAGGGCAGCAACAGATTTCCCAAGCATCGATCATCAGCAGGAAGCTCCTGAAGGAACACTTCTTATTTGGTAGGTATCACGATGTTCCCATTTCTCTCTTACTCATTCTCAAGCCCAGATTTCCCAGCCTTAAATTCACAAATGCCATTGTAGGCTACAGCAGAAGGTATGTGGTTATCGCATACACGTCAGTTCCTCGTAAGCAAAAATAAGGTCCCCTCTGATACGGCTCGTGTTCCCTTGGATGAGAAGACAAGCAAGTCTTACTGCTGGCAAATGGGAGCCCAGACAGGAATACTACATTACTTCCACAGCCAATGGGACCTTCGGCACCACAGCCTCTGCCTTCGGACCAAGCAGCATCACCACCAAGCACAAACCCAAACGGTGCCAGTGATGCCAGCAGCTAACACCTGGAAATATGAACTTGGGATGATCTTCCCTTCCCGCCATTTTGGTGAAGCCACTTCACCCTCAATGGACCTGTCAAAATAACCGTCATCTCCCCAGAAATGGCTTGCCTGCTGCTGCTGATTCCAGGAACCAGCGAGCAGAATAAGTCTCCGTGCTGCTGACTGCCCAGAGAGCAGCCTGGCAGTCCACTGATTTCTATCAAAGGCAGCAACAGGGGAAGCTCAATGGAGGGTGCAGCACACAACCGGTTAATGCATGCCGTTAAGAAATATACGTGCATATGCTGTTTCTAACAGTCAGAACATCTTATGCTGACATTTACCATTCAGTTCCTTTAGAATTAAAATGCTCACAATAAAAACCTGGCAATGAAAGAAGAAATTGTCATGAAAGCAAGATTCATTTCTATCTCTACGGTTGGCTAGAAGACTTTTTGCCACTTAAAAGCAGCACTAAATGCCACCCATTACAGACACAAATGCCAGCCGAGTCCTTTTCCATCCACCTGTGATGTTAAAAGTACATTTCCCGTGCAGAAAGCTGAGCGCTTGGCAACCTCTGCATCTCCCTTCCCGGCGAGTCGCAGAAATGCTGCATGCTGAACTCGCTCCGGTTATGACACGGATCCACACAACGGATAAAAATTCTCAAACTACCCAGGCAAAACTTCAAATTACCTGCGAGGTATTTAGCAAACCAGAGGCGAAAGCTGAAGTTAAACCCTCAGAGCACATACACAGAGAGAGAGAAGAGCAATGCCCTCTGCTTGACCCAAACCACAGGTCTACCAGAACAGTTCTGCAAAGGAAAGAAAACGAATTACCATCGCGGGGACCCTCCAGTCAAGGCTGAGAGCCATTCTGGGACTGCAGGTTTTTCCTCCAACTTCCCTCACCGCTCCGGGAGGAACTGGTTAACAATGACATCACTGCTGGTGCTGCCCTCCTCCCCCTGCCCAGCAGCCCAGGCTGCTCCTCGCCCCGGCACCCCGGGCCTGCCGGTGCCCGCGGGGCGGGACGGGGCCGCGCTGCAGCCCCCCCGAGAAGTGCCGCTGCTGTCCCCTGGCAGCAGAGCGGCTCTGACCTGGCGGGGTGCAGCCCTCGGCACGGCCAGCTCCCCTCGCTGAAGGCGGGCGGTGCTCCCCAGGGAAACGGGCAGGGGAGAAAGGCCCTCCTGGGGCTTCTGTCTTTTGCCTCCTCTTCCTTAAAGGCGAGGACCTTCGCTGTGGTTTGCTGCATCCTCCTTGCGTTAGGACTGCAATCTCTTTTTTTTTTTCCTCCTCCCTCCCCCCGAGCGTGACATCATCAGACACCAACTCTACTCTCGAAAACCAGGATCCCGGGCAGCGCTACCTGGGACCAGCCCACCCGCAGGACCCTTGGCGATGCCTCCTGCACCCCTGGCCCCTGCACGGCACCATCTCAGCTCCTCGACCTCGCGGCCGCCCCCCGCCCGGCGCCGTGCCCGGGCCTCCCCCCAGCCCCCGCTGCGCTGCCCCGGCCCCGAGCGCGGCCTCCAGGTGGAGGGGCCGCGGCCTGCTCCTCGCCCCGGGCGGCTGCGGGCCCTGAGGCCACTCCGCTGGCTTCTGGCAAAAGCGGCCCCTGTGTGCATGTCTGTGTAGCGTGTGCCTCTGCGTACCTGCTATATGCACACAGAGGTACATGAGGAGATACACACAGGGGACCTTAAAGCCCACCCAGTCCCTACCCTCTGCTATGGGCAGGGCTGCCACCCACTGGGTCAGGCTGCCCAGGGCCCATCCAACCTGGCCTTGAGCACCTCCAGGGATGGGGCACCCACAGCTCTCTGGGCAGCTGTGCCAGTGCCTCACCGCCCTCTGAGCAAATAACTTAGTAGCAGCACTACTGGGGTAATGCTGTCTTCGCAAACATGCTCAGCCTCAGCTGTGCACTGTCTACACACACAACCAGCTGCACACAAATGCACCCTCACAGCTATGCTGATTACAGGTGAGCGTTTGACGCAGAGCTCCACAGAAGTCGCACAAGCCCACCTGAAAGGCGCAGCAGTATGCAGCACATGTGGCATACAGTGGTACTGCCGTGCCTGCCAGAAATGAGAGTCACTGCAAAAGTCTTTCAGCAGTGAAATCCCCAGCAGCATTGACTTAGGAAGATGGTGGGGCATCAGGTCCCAAAGAAAACCTGTGCTAGAGACAGGGAAGCAGCGGGAAATTCAGAGTAGTTGGTCAAAAGCCTGCCTTGGGGTTTCTTCGTAATCCATCCTTTCCCTCCTTCACTGATGTCCTTTGCATGTGGGCTGTGTAAGGTGTTTGTATCCAGCACCAAGCCACTCACAGTGAGCCACAACTGAAAACCTGACACCCTCTCTCACATAAGGCAGAAGGACAGTGTATATTTCAGGGGACACCAAGTGTTGTGACTCCCGGGCAGAATTTTCATTGGGAAGAGTCTCCCTCTCCATCTTTCAGAGAGCGTGTGGTCCTACACGTCCCTTCCCCAAATGGCAGCTTGGTCAGGCTGCACCCATCTCTGGGCATGCAGCAGGTGTGGGCCTCTGGCACAGGCTGCAAAAAGCCCCCGGGTTAAGAAGGACGGCTGTGGTGAGCGGGGAACCATCTTTCAAGCTCCTCCGGTATGAAATTTCAGATAAATACAGAAGAGCAAGTCCTCTGCCACCACTCGTTAATCAACCCTCAGTTTTCTCACTGCTCTGATAGGTGTATCACAGTCATTAGCAAAGGAAGATGCTATTTACATGTAGTGGCATCAATAACGTCTCTGGAGTAACATCGATTAGACGTCATATACTGGATCAAAAGAGAAAAAGGAAGAAAATATGCCAATTTACCAGATAAATCTCTGTGTTTCCCTTTCTAAATGAAGTAAATGTTTAGCTCATCTTCTTAAGGAAAAACATCAGACCTGCTGCCTGTCCCCTACATCCCATGCCCTTAATTTTTGAGTTCCCTGCCAAAATTTTCCAGAATAATTTGATTACTTTCTATATAATTAAGTTCCTACAAAATTCAAGTGAAAAAAAAGAAAAAAGAGAAGCAAATTAGTGCCATCCTCAGTGAGGACAGTGAGGTAAAATTCAGCTATTGCACTTTCCACAGGGAACTGGCTAGCTGGCCTTGGGCGAGTGGTGGTCCCCTTGCCCTGGGTGGGAAGGGGGTCCCGTGGCTCTTCTGAGAGGCAGCGAGCATCACAGAGAGCAAAGGACAAATGGGCAAATCCACATGCTGTCCTTACTTCTTGGTTTTCTGTGGTTACTAGGACAATTTATTTTGTGTTTCTCTTTTCTTTTCCAGGATCTGCTTATCACAGGTTTATCAGCTTTCTGGAGTTCAACTGCATGTATATTTTTTTCCATGAAGAAATCCTTCTCACCCCCTTCACTTTGGTTCTTCTGAGCAATGGCATTATCTTAGTCTGCAGCCAGGAATGTTAGCAAGCTGCCAGCTGGTTACAATGGCTCTCAGACCCAACCAGACCCATGCTCACCCCGACCATGAGATGTTTTTGTAGGAAAGTAAACAAAACCATTCTCCCAAGTGGGAACAGGCAAACAAAGTGCAGGACTAGGGGTGGAAGGAACCCAATGTAAATAAGTGAGGGCTGAAACTACATCCAGAGCTCCCAAGACTCGCAGTCAAAGAGGAAGAAATCCTTTCAGCCAGGAGAAAGTAGAGCTTCCCACCTCTCTCAGAATTTCCTCTCCTACCATATTGATATTAACAAACAGTTTCACTTGGCAAATGCAGATTCTTTCAAGTGTTTGGGTGACTGCGTTGAAGATCGGTGCCCAAATAAATGAGCACCAAATAGCAGCATCGCCTTAATGTATGCATTTCAGTGTACCTTGGGCTTTCTCCAAAGTAAATGGGGTAGAATATGCTCCATATTGCCTGAATTCTCCACTTGCCTTAGCAAATGTTCTCATTCAAGATTTCCAATAGGCTCTTTAATCTACAACTATGCCTCCCACGAGCACAGTTTAGCAAATGTATTGTGTCTTTTAAGTGGGTGTTTCCCATTTTAAGAGTCATTCAGAGATGAGCCGAGCGTCCTGGACCACTTTTCTTCTTTGACCAGTCTTTAAATGCAATCAAATCTGGTAACAGACATGAAGAAGTTAGCAGATGAATGTCACACATCTGAATCCTCTGCCGTTTTTAACAGTACAGAATGCACTGAAGGAAGAACGAAATGTCCTCCTCTTTAATGACATCCCTGCAATTTTCTGAAAAATATAAATTACAATGCTCTTTCATTTCAACCCAAACTGTTACAAAGTAAATCAAGGTCATGGCTGTCTGTCACTTTTCCAAATTACTCCTGAGTAAAGGCTGCCCTCCGCCAAATAATATCAGCCTAAATAGGAACTCAGCCTCTCCTGTTTCATTATCCCAGGGAGGTTTAAATTTCAAAGCTAACGTGGACTACATAAAAGTTAGCTTTCAAGTAGAAGCAGTATGAATATTCTTCCCACCCCTCAATTTTACCTTCTCAAGGAAAGAAGGAAGAAAATAAGACCCAGTGCCTGTCCTGGTGACCTGAGACATGATGAAGAGGCAGAATAGTGCCGTATGTCTCTGACACGAAATCTCAGTGTTGTTTTTTCATTGACTCTTTCCCTTCTGATCCACTTGACTGCATGGTAGCCGACAAGCAGGCTACTGCAGCCTGCTGCTCCCCTTTCAGCGGAGCTGGCTGCCCTCAGCAGGGCAGCTCTGAGCATCATCTCATCATTCGGCAAATGATGGCAGCTTGGCTAACTCTGGAGAGCCTTATTCAGGTTGAGCTTGTTCTTGGTCAGGCCCTCATAACCAGACACAGTCTGGTAAGGTGCAGCTGGAAAGTGAGAAATGGAGACAAAATGGGGAAGAAGGAAGAAAGAGTAATCTTGAAGGGAAACAAATGAAGAAGGGATGTGGGGGCTATTACCACTTTTCAGTTTCTGTGTGTCCACCATATAGGTTGAATGGCAGGCACGCAGCAGACATAGATCAGCAGAATCACAGAATCGCAGAATCACTCAGGTTGGACAAGGCCTTCGAGATCAAGTCCAGCCATTACATAACACTACAAAGTCCCATCACTAAGCCATGTCCGTAGTGTCGTGTACACATCTCTTAAAATACCTCCAGTGGTGGAACTCCTCCACTACCCTGGGCAGGCCGTTCCAATGCTTGCTCATCCTCTCTCTGAAGAAATTCTTCCTGATATCCAATCTAAATCTCCCATGGCACATCTTGAGCCTGTTAAATAGGATACAGCTCACATGCTCATCATGTCACCTTTGCTGCATTTAATTCACTACTGTTGACTTTCATTTCCTCAGAAGGCAGTGGCCTCAATGACAGACATACACCTAATTTCTGTCTCAAAATTATCACACTAGGCTCCTTGTAAAGACCAATATTGATTTTAACATTCCTATTTTAAGCTTTTACAACCTTTAGGGGCGTTGCCCTAGTATAGCAGTTCCCTGCTTCTTTTACTTTCGTATCAGTCTGCTGCATCACTGGCCTGTCCCCGTCTCAACCTTGACACTCAGATCAAAGGCACCCCACTGTCCCACCCCACTGCAGCCCCGTGAAGGAAGTGAGGAACAGGTCACAGGAGGGCCTGTCTCATGCCTACCAAATCCTCTTGACCCAAGCCTTTGGCATTTGTTACTGCACATGTACATCCTTATCTACATCCATCAAGATGTCTATCAAGAACAAGAAACTGCTTGGCTTTGAAAATCTCACTCTCATCTTACTACACTAGGGTGGAAGGAGATAGTTTGACATTTGGTAATCAATGCAATACAACAAAAATGTAAATTGAAGTATATATTGGAGGATATCACCACCCAGTGAACTAGATTCCATTCTCAAGGTTTTTATCAACCATTCCTCCTGCCCATCTGCATACACAGATACCTTCACATGGCCACAGACCTCTGTTCTCACCCTCACTAAATATTGTGATAAATCCAGAAAACATCAGGTTGATCATCACAAACATTGCAGTTCTGTTCCTTAAAAGGCTGTATAGAATAGCATGCATTTTTCTCACACATCATAAAAAATCATTTCTCAAGGCTACAAGGTCATTGACTGAAGGCCCTTTCATAACAGCAACTCAAGAACCACAAGTCTGCTTGCTGCAAGCCAAGCCTTTGTTATATGCAACTGTATGTTCTACAGACTGTAATTTCTAAAACATAAATTAATGAGCATCTGGTAAACGGTGAGCACCATTCCTCCACAAGTCTGGATGTGTGTGTGTCATCGCAGATGAGCATAGCAATGGTAACTTGGCTTTTGGATAAAGCACCTGCAGGAGTGCTGTGAGCCTTGCTAGCACTATCCCAGCCATCCCCACCGCTGGCTTCTCCTCGGCTCACCCTGTGGTGTCCCTCCCAGAATCATCGCCTTGGCATGCAAACCCGGCAGCCTTGGCCATCGGACCTCTGAGCATCCCCAGACATCACTCCCTCCTAGATGAAAGAATACATAGCAGCCCAAAACCCAGGACAAGCAACCGAATCTTGCCTCTGGCAAGCAAACAGAGTGAGAAACACAGCCTGCATGCAGCGAGCACAGACCACATTGCTTTGAACCAGGCGCCATCTTTCTCGTTATCCCATGCTGCTGGTATTGGTTTTTCTGCAGCGGTAGCAACCACACTGGTTGGAGCTAACAAGGTAAAAGCTTCTACAGCTACACTGGAAGATGCAAAAAATGCTCTGTGCTCCTTTGGACAGTTTGTTTTGTTTCTAATGCAGACAATTTTTAAAATCAGAAGTATATTTGTAAGTATCAGGAGGACATAGGGCTCTTCTTAACCCCTCACAGTTTTTGGAGTTAACTTGTCCACTATGGGTATTTTGGGGAGCTGTGCAAACACTTCAATGTGCAGCACTTCGAATGTCACACACACACACATATCTAAGTCCAGATTAAAATGAGAGCAGGAGCCTTGCCTCTCTCCCTGGGGGCTGCCTAGCCAGGGACAGGCACTCACTGCAAGGCAGAGGCCACCACACACCCTGTTTAGAAAAGGCTGGGTCCTAGATACACCTTATGCAGTGGCAGCTACTTGAAGATTATTACAGGATTCTGCTCCTCTTCCTCTCGTGATGACAGGATGCTGTTGACCTGCACATGCACACTGCTTGAGCAGCTTTTAGCCTCCTTGCCCTGCAGAAACAAGTGGGATGGGATCGTGCCATCTGCCTGGCTGTGCCTTCTGAAGCAAGAGCAAGCTGTGGGGGCAGAGGGGACAAGCTTTCCTCTCCTCAGAGGGCTGTGATGCTCTGCCTCCCACCCAGGAGAGCAGTACAGGGCTGTTGCATTGGTGCCAAATGCTCGTGCTGTCTTGTGTTAGATTTTAAAATGAGCAGTAAGAGGAAGCAAAACTTTCTAGTCACCAGGAGATAATTTCTCTCTCTCTCTCTCTCTTTTTTAATTTAGTATGTAAAGATCTGAAATGGAACCTGGATTGCCATGGAACCAAAAAATAAAGCTTTCACCTGAATCTCAGGTCCTTCTCTGGGTAACAGGTAAGCTTTTATCCTGTTTGTGTCTCCTTGCTGCCCCAGGGTGGCAGGGCATGCAGCTCCTGCTGTGAGAGAACTAGGAGGTGGCTGACAAGGCTCACAGTGATAACAGATCTTGCTATATGTAGCAGCATCAGTGTATTTGCCTGGTCTTTTATCGCCAGGGGCAGAATTAAAGTGTTTTATGGGAGGTGTACTGGTATTAATATTTTGGATTCATAATGTACTTCTCACAACTCATTAAGAGATTTGGATGTGTGGCTTATTCATTTCTACATAGCCCAGCAATGCCTCAGCTGCCAGGCTGTTTGGGTACCCTGGAAGGATTGCAGAAGAGGACCCCCTCATTCCCCCTCACCAGCACATACACAAACACTGGCTTTGTTTGTCTGAACCCTTTGACCAATAGGTGACTGTGCCAGTGTTTGTAGAATAATTGAATCCTGAGTTTTACTGCAATTCTGTTATGTTTATTGTCTTTCACTAGTGTTTCCAGCCTTCCCCATCCCTTTTAACATGATTTTCTTCCTGTTTGTTTCAGGAGAACTACTGTCTTTTTATCATAAATATTTTTGCTTTTATCGTATTTTGCTTTTAGCATGGTAACTCTATTTCTGCTTGCCAGAGCTTTGCTTTTCAAATAGCCAGAGATACAGTCATTATAGTATGGATTAATAAGCTTGGAAGGACTGGAAGTTTAAGATAAATGGAAATAATACAAGTCACATTCAAGTAACCTACTGCCTAAAATAGTAACCATGTCATTGTCCTAACAACTCGCATCTGAAAAGCCCGCAAACCATCTAGCAAGAACTGCCCTGTTCTGACCTGTTAAAGCAGGGTAGAGCTGCAGTAATCTCTTAGTATTTATTGTGCCCTTTGGAGCAATGCTCTACCCACAAACCCCAACAACAACCTAGGGAGCTGTCCCTCCATACTGACTGCATTGGTTCAAATCACTATTACTCATCTAATAATTAATATCTCTTGATTGAAAAGGATGGAGGAGTCTCATTTTCAGTGCTGTGCTTTCAGCGCTGCCTTGTTGCTTTGATATTGAGTTAAACCCTGAGGATACTTCTGCTGAATTCTACTGACAAACTACATTCATCATCTACATGCCTGTCTTGTCAGAGCGTGAAATGCAATACATATTAAAGTGTGATACGCACTTTTCCTGTTACCACATTTAGCACATGCCACACTCACATGTTGTGCTTGATTCCCAAAATTCAAAACAAGGCGTTTAGTGACCCCCAGGGAGAAGCCAAGCCATGGGATTAGTGACCTCTATAAGCAGTGACCACAAAAACAAGACTCAAAGCGGAATTATCCCCCAGTGAGTTTGCCATCTGTTGCCCCAAGAGAACCACCCCAATTCCTGTCAACAAGCACAGAATGTAAAACGGTCGTGGGAATGCTGTATTTATCCCTCCACATCCATTTTCTTCATCAGTCTGCTGAGAAGGGATTGGTTATCCTCCCCCCTACCCACATCTGCAAGCTGGGCATGCTGTTTGCTGTTACGATCAGGAAAACACCAGCCTGAAACTGTGCGGCTCAGTGCTGCCTGGCTGGAGTTTGCCCCTCCGCTACAGAGGGCAGCTCAGGAGGCAGGGGGAACGAGTGACATGGCCATGGCCATGGTCAGGGGGGACAACAGCCTGGAAAAGATCTGTGCGATCCTGTATTTCTCAATTTACTGCAGTTGTCGATATCTCTTCAAAAGCTGTGTCTCTGCAGAGGTTGTGTTCCTGTTAAAAAAGGCAGAGGAGCTGTTCCCAGGTATGGGCAGTGAGCTTGAGGCAGGACACGATGAAACCTCCCAGAGGACAGAGGCGGTGTGGGATGTAAAAGGGAACTCTGTCATGCATACAACCTTACATAATTCAATTTCCCCTATTTTAAAACACTTAATCCTTTTGTTCGGTTATTACATGTGGGGGACAGTGTGCAGTGGAATTCCAGCTGAATGCTGGAAACTAGAGAAAACTCATCTGTTACAGAAATTGCCCTTCCAGACTGAAAGCAAGGAGAAGAAGGCACTTGAGCATGTGTCTCTGATTGAGGGACAAGGTGTCTCTTCTGTCAAGCTGGTCAAAGCCTGTTGCTTTTAGCTAAAAAATAGCTTAAAAGCCAGTGTCTACGTTTGCCTCAGTGACACTGTGAGGGGAGAAAAGTTCTGTTTCATCCTCGTCCTCATTATTGCTTGAGGAAAACGAAGGGAGGGACATGCACAATGAAATGGGAGAGAGAGATGAGTTCAACTAATTCCATTTTTAACAAACACAAGAAGCTAAGGGCACAGAAAAGAAGGAAGAAGCCTTGAACATTCATATCCTGGAAACATTTTGTACAGACAAGCTTTTTTGTAGAGATGAGCTGACTTGAGCTGGGCATGTCATGGAAAATGGAGAGCTTTCCACAGCCCATGGAAAGCGTTCTCTGTGAGAGGCCACTGCAGTCATCTCCAGGTGGACGCAGTTCAGCAGTTGAATACAGTCCTGGTGGCAGCCCCAGGTTGAGTTATTGACCTCAACAGGACCTGCCTGGCCCAAATGTTTGGGAGCTGCTGTTCACTCACTCTTTCAATGGTGTCACACCCACTGCCAGGCAGAGCCTGGAAGGCCAAAGATTTTGTCAGGGCTCCTACTTAATTTAGTTTCTGATATAGCAAATGTTTGAATCTATGCTAAAAATGCTTAGCCTGGAAGATGCAAGGTTCTTTGGGCAGGCTGGTGGCTGGGGTAGAAGTGCGTGACAGCGGTGGCAGGGCTGCAGTAAGCACTGGTGGTAATCCTCTTTGTGGGTCAATCTTTAAAAGGCAAAAACCAAAATGTTTGCAGAGAGCCATGTGATGCCATGACAACATGCAATGGAATGTCAGAGTGCAAATATTTTCCACCAGTTTCATTAGACAGCCCTGAATTATGTGGAAACACTGATAGTCCAAAGAAAAAGCCCAAATGCCGCTTAATTTTGACAGAAGGCAACAATAATGCCTTGTAAGGAGTGTGACAGCCTCACGATCTGCTTCGCCCCTTTTCCATCTTCAAGGACCAGCACTCAAAGGCAGCAGCCAGGATAAAGAACATGACAAACACAAGAAAGCAGAAAGGCAGAGAGGTTTTATGATTAAATATTTACAAGGGAGGGTGGAAGCTGCAAGGAGGGAAGGGAGGATGTATGTGGAGTGCGTAAAGCAAATGGTGCGGAAAAGACAGACAGGGCAATACAGAAGAGCCTGACATGAAGCCAAAACTAAGGCTGCTGGGGAGGAGTGACCACCCTTGTCACTTAGTCACTACAGCTCGCAATTGGAAGTAATCACAACAATTTGTTTCAATTCCTTACTCAACTGCATTGCTGTTTGATAGGAAAACAGCTTCTCCTCATTAGCGTCTACAAGACCTGGCTGAACTCCTATTCATAATAAGTCTGGGACTAATTTTGTTACAGCCCTTCCTTGGTCATTGCACCCTTCTTGCAAAATACAATGCCAACAGCAACAAAAAGCGTATTAGTTCATACAGACCTGATGCCTTTTGATTTGGTACTGGCAACAGTGATTGAAGTCAGTTAGACAAATGTGGTTAGGCTTTTCTGTTTGCAGATCAGCAGCACTGCAGATGGCTTAGCTACGTTTCTGTTTCTGCCCATTCTCCATTTGCAACTGCTGCTTTGGTTCACTTAACATGGGTCAATACCTGCCCTGGGATGGATATGCGCCGAGCTGAGCCAGCCCTGGGCACAGAGCTCCAGCCACCTGCTGCATCGGCTGCGCTGCACAGCGCCCGTCAGGCGGGCACGTGAGATACCAGGAAGGGGAGTTAGAGAAGGCAAAATCACTTCTCTTTGGCAACATTTAAAATCTGCTTCCCCGGCCCTTTGAAATACACTTCTGACCAAAGCTCCCTGTTCGAACAAACCCAGTGTGCTGTGCAGTGGATTGGTCACAGGCATTTTTGTTCTGTACCCACGCAAAATCAGAAGTGACACTTTGCTTCCATTGCAGGCCAGACATCAAGTAGAGTTGTGCCCCCACTTACAGTTTATCTAGAGCCATAGCTGGCTTTTTAGGGATCAAAGAGAAAGGGGTATAGGAAGGGGATGCTGTTCGGAGGAAGACAGAAACAAAAGTACAGTTTAGTCATAGCCATCTTTGACCGCTTACTGTTTGCTTTTTAAATTGCTGAAGTGAACGTGGCAAGGGACAGAAGTGAACCACAGGACACTGAGTGGTGGGCTATGAAGCTCTTTGGGCCTGTCAGCACCTCAGCCCTCTGCAGGACCCGTCACAGAGAGGGGATCAGCCCCATCTGGTGCGCGTCAGCGGCTGCCTGCAGGCTGCTGGGGACAGGCAGGTGACAGGCTGCAGGGCTCAGCCAGCCCAGGGCATGAGGTGGAGCTGCCAGCATCACAGCCCAGGGATGGGACGTTTGTAGAGGGCACGTGGCTTTGAGTTTGCTTTTTATCACAACCTAGACTCCCTTCCAGAGGCGCCCATCCCGGGTGGGTCTGGTGAGCCTAGCTGGGCTCCCCATCCCTTGCACCCCACTGCAGGGTCTGCAGTTGACAACTCTCACAAACGAGTTCATTTCCCCTCATTAACTCTCACAGGCAGCCTCTGCTTCTCTGTATTTCTCTGCCCTCTGCCCCTGGGGACGTGCTGTGACCGGAGAAGCCCTTCTGGAAAAGGAGGGGGCATGGCAGTTGCCCAAAGGAGCAGAATGAAGGGGGCCTCCTCAGGTCGGACATGGCACTCTTGGAACGGATGGGGAGGAGGACTAAGTCAGCGGAGAGACTTATAAAACAGAAATCTAAGCAGCTTCATTTTTCTGGATAATTGTTTTCAGCAGGCTTCCTTATTTGATACAAGCCTCGGCCAAAGCAGTATTACAAACTATTGATCTCATGCTTGCAAATTCAGTTTATTCCTCTCTCTCCATCCCAGGCCTCTCATTTTCTTGCTTCTCTTAGCAGCCCAGCAAGTTCTCCACTGGAGATTCCAGACCTTCCCTACCATCAAGTATTGCTCCAAACATGCATCAGGGCAGCTTTTTTTTTTTTTTACCCTAGAATGCACTTCACCAGGTTGGTTGGAAAAGCTTTCTGCACTGTCTGTGCCTGGTGAACTTTTGGACCATCTCCTTGATGCTTCCATTTTTCTCATGCACGAGGCTCCTGGCCTAAACCCCATGTCCCTGTGCATTTTCATTCAGTCTGAGGTCTCTCTCCATCTTGTTCTGTCTGATGGGATTTTTGTAGCCTCGGCTCACACAGATATTTTCTCTAACAGTGGAACAAGTAACTCCAGGCAGCCACGCAGTTAGGGTAAGACTTGGCAAAGGGGTATTAAAAAAGCACGTGCATTTCTGTCCAAAAACCAACACAGAAGATGTAATAACATCAAAGACTGATGTAAAAATACAGAAAGTACAGTAGGGCCAGAGAAGGGACTTTTACCCCTTTCCAGTACATGAAGTACAGTGTGGAGAAGCATTTGTCATCCACTGTAAAACTTTCTTTAATGACCTCTGGCTAGTTAAATTATTCCAAAATGACAAAAGCAAAAGTAAATCCAACCAAAACCACCATATGGATACGTTCATTCCTGAGAGAGGGCACGTTCCAGTGATCAAAATGCTGGATAGCATTTGTGAAGAGATCTGGGCTTGGGTCCCAGCTCTCACAGAAGCTTTATATATGACCTTGAACAAAGTGCTCAGGATGGGATTCAGTTGCTTAAATAAAGGTTTATGGTACCATTTGAGATGCCTTAGGGTATCCAACACATCTATAAGGGGCTGGCCAATCCAAAACAGTACCCTGGGGCAGCAGCTGGAGGCCAGGAAGGATTTAGACACCTGTACTGCATCTTGTACTGCTTTCTGCATGTGTGCTGGAGATGCCTCATGTAGCTTTTCCAAGCCTTGCAGCTTCTAGGCTAATGCTCCCATTACCCACCTTTCCTGTACCCTGGTGTCCTGTATCGCTAGCCATAAGCTACAGCAATCACAGAATCACAGATGCAAGATTAGGTTGGATGAGTTTGGAAGAGACCTCTGGAGATCATCTGGTCCAACACTCTGCTTAGTTGGGGACACCTGGAGCAGGCTGCCCACCACAGCTATTATTTCAGCAGATGACTGCATCTTGGTTAGACTGCAAAGCAACTAGGGGAACCCCATTCCCCATCCAAACTCCACAACTCAGTGGAGTCTGTCAGTGCTCAGCACAGTCTGTCCCTCTGTGTCTTCACAGTGCTGGGCACTCAACCTCCTCCCAAAAAGCACGCCCTCATTGCTTTAGCAGCTCCTATCCTCCTATCCCAGCAGTCTTTAAAGCACAGTCATGTTTCAAAATTAATTACCCAAGTCCAAATTGCCAGAGTACTCACTCACTTTCGGGAAGTAAAAACTGGCAGCTGAGGCTGTTGGTGACCAGAGGCCGTTCGTGGTAAGTACAGCACAGACAGAGCATTGACTGTAGCAGCAATTTACTGCATGCTTAAAAAGTAAGTCATGGCTTCCTCCTGACCACTGTGGATGCAGTCCCGTAAGAAGGAGAATTAAGCGTTTTCATGGAGTTGTCCAATCCCTGAATTTGCAAAAATGTTTCTTTCCTTTACCATACCAATGTATGCCACTGGTGCTTTCTGTGCTGTTGAGAAATCGGGACTGAGTGTCTGAGCCCAAGGCCAGGGTGACTCCTGCACCAACTCCATCTCGGAGCTGCTTTTTGAAGAGGAAACTTGTGACAATAATTGTGGTGGAGAACTGCTAAAGATTAAAAAACACTTCTGGGCCCCACCAGCAGAGCAAAAGGGCTTTTAGTCCATCCTGCCTGTGCCCTGCCAGAGGCTGCACGACTGCTGCCTTGCTACCGTGATGGAATTAATGCAAAATCCATTTTTACACCAGCTGCTACTGACTCCCCGCTATCCAAAAGCAACCTGAATAGTTGGCAACAGCAGAGCAAAATATTAGATCAACTATGTTTTTGAGGGACTTCACAACAAGCCAACAAAAGCAAGGACGTTCAAAGCTCTCAGCTAAGCATAGCAAGAGGTCTCGGTGGAGCGTCAGATGACGAGAAACAGATTTGCTGCATTACATAGTCATGTCAAAGGGTTGTGCTGGAGCATTAGCTGACGGTGAGTCTGAATTTCTTTGCACTCGCTGGCTCGAGCCAGACAGAGGACCCTGAAGCCTTGTGTTTCATATTTTGCTTATCTTTTCCCTTAATTTCATTGTTCAAATTCTGACATCTCTCTTACAAATCTTATCTTACTCCAGACTGGTCCCACTGTTTTTGCCTTGGGGATGACTTCAGCACCACCCCTGGAGGAGTAAGGCATCCCTTCTTATGATTAAAGGTTGGCCCATAGATCAAATTGCACTCGTTAGCTGAAGGATGCATTATGAATTTGTAGGTAGTTATCGTACAAACTCTTAATGTTAAATCGAGATGCAGTTCTTGCTTGGTTTGGAGCAATCTGATTTCAAAGGCCATTTTTAATACAGGGGATTTGATCAGCACATGGTTTTTCTCTCTGGTCATTTTGTGTAATTTCCCACGAGGACTCCCTCCCTGTTGCATAACAAAAGTAGGTTTATCCAAGAAGCACAGTATTAATCAATTCTAAAATCCGTATTCATTCTGGAAGACAGTCCACAACGACGTCTGCTCCAGAGTAGCTATCGTTAGAGTGCGTCCGCATTCACGATACACCAGCCTCCCTTCCCCAGGAGGACAGAACATGTCCGACTCGTGCTGATTCAAAAATGAGCTGCTCAAGAAAAATAGCCCTGCCTGCCCATCCCAGAGCCTGTGCCCCTTCAATTTAATTTTTATGCTCACACCTTCATTTAGTCTCCAATGTATTTCTCATGTACACAAAGATTTAGCATTGGGCTCAGCTGAATCAAAAAAAATCCCGATTTAGCAGGAGGGTTGGAGTAGATGATTCCCAGAGATCCCTTCCAACCCCTACAATTCTGTGATTCTTTGAAACAAAAGTGGCTTCACAGACTGTTTCTAGCTAAGGGCACATCCACAGCTGGCTTAGCAACTACTGTCTGCAGAGAAACTCTGATGTGTGCACTACCAAACACGTACTCATCCACGCTGCAAGCAATGTTACTTATAACTTGGAGAAAGACATTAAAATGGGAAAGTTTTAAGCTGAGCTTGGGGACCACTGAATGCAGAGATGTGGGGAGGCAGCTCTACTTGTGATGGGAAACTTGAATTTCCCCAAATCCTGTTTTCACCTGATTTTAGAGTGTGACACGTGTTTAATTTGTATCTTCTAGATCTATGGAAGCCCTGGATGCTGGCAGCAGGCATTGCTCACCATTACACGTGTAGACCACGGAGATTGTTCTCTCAACATTAATCCATTACCATCAGCAACAACGTGTGGAACTGTAAATTGCTTTCTTGAGCCACAAGACATAATTATATTTGAGGAGCTTTTAATGTACCGTGATGCTAAGTCTTCAGGGAGCTATGTAGGAAGTCCTTATTTGTTTTTAGCTATTAATTAATAGGAAGCCCAAAAGTTCAGGGGGTGAAGGGAACAGGACTATTTCTATAAAGAACCTACTCATAAACCAAGGTGATGTTTCAGAAGGCTTCATTCGCACTCAGTTTCATAACCCTGTCAAGGAGGAGCTCTGCCTTGGCTTCAGTGAAATGTTTCGCAGTGCCACTGGGAGGTGTTCCTCTATAGCAATAGTCAGGCCAAAGAAGGAAGCTGGCCGAGGAGCTGTGTGGAATACAAGCGAGGACACATGCATGATTTTTCAGGAGTACTACAAAAAAAAGAGAGAGGGGCAGATGATTAAGTCATTAACACTTGGATTCCTGATGTTTCTGTCCTCAGATGCCATCCACTGACAGTATTTTAAGATGACCAACTCTGGCCGCAGTGTTAAGCAATGTATTATTGACCTTCTCTTTATTCCTGTTAGGGTCAGCATTTGCCACTAATACATTTCCACATGCACGCGTGCGTGCACACACAGGCAAACCCCAGAGGCTTTCACATTAGTGTAATCTTTACCAGGCATCAATAGATTTGTCACTAACGAGGCTTAACAACAAAACAAAACCCTATCCTGCCCATCTTTCAAGTTATGGAGAAAACTGCTGAAAGCGCTAACCGTGCAGCTCAGCAAATCATGCCTCGTTCTGCAGCCCTCGCTCTCTCCCTCTCTCCTACACTCTTCCTCCCTCGGAGCATTTAGCTGGATCTCCCTTATTAAAATGATCATGCATCTGATGCAAAAATGTTTGACTCAATCTGCATTTTGCCCGGGGTCTTGTTCATTTATTTATTTAGTTTTATCTCTCATTTGACAAAAAAAATCCTGCCCAGTCTGCATTTTTTCTGCAAGGAGCAGGCAAATGGAGCTATTTCTCCATGGTAGCAGGAGTGAACAAATCAGAAAGTGCTTTACAACCCTCCTCTGCTGATTTTATCACTGAAGCAATCAGGTGATATCACTGCTGTGACTTAAAAAAAGAAAAAACAACAGAGACTCCCACCCCACTCCCACTGATGGTTTGCAAGGAGAGGAGGAAGGAACAGAAGCCCATCTGCGGCCAGGCTGGTGCTTCGTGAGTCCCCTCTTTGGGTAAGTATCTCGGCCATGTGCAAAGAAAAAATCATAAAAATGAAATACTTGGGCAGGCTTGCCAACTTGCAAGAAAGCAAGGACAAACACAGAAAAGTCTGAGCACTCTGTAAATCAGGGCTGATAAGAAGTACCTGTTACTGAAAGTTTTACTGCATTCTTTGGCTCTGGGAATGGAAAAAAGTAAGGGAGGAGGCATCTCTAAAACCAGAGGCTGCTTGGGTGGAGGGAACAAAGGGGCCCAGCAGCCCCTCTCCAACCCCCAGGCGCACAGGTGGTTCCACCCAGGGGCATGGCCCTGCGCATCTCCCTGAGGTGGGGAGTGCTCATCTGGGCATGCAGCAGGGGGTGAGCCTGCCCGCCCCACAGAGCTGGGGCTTCTTGCCTGGTCGGTGCTCTGGCCTAGCAGCAAGGGCAGTGGGATGCAATGGCTGGGGGCGGTGGGGCGTTCAGAAATGAACCTGGACGGTGATGCAGGAAAATCATAGCCAGCAAAACTTGCTAGCCTGAAAAATTATGATTAAAACTGGATGTTTCCTCTCAGAACATGGTCAGCATCTCTCACTTAAGGGAGGTGATTGACCACCTCTGCTCTGCCTTTGTGAGGCCCCACCTGCAGTACTGCATCCAGACCTGGGGCCCCCAGCACAAGAAGGATGTGGAGCTGTTGGAGCAGGTCCAGAGGAGGCCATGAGGATGATTAGAGGGCTGGAGCACCTCTCCTATGGAGAAAGGCTGAGGAAGCTGGGCTTGTTCAGCCTGGAGAAGAGAAGGCTGCAGGGAGACCTCATTGAAGCCTTCCAATATGTGATGGGAGCTTATAAACAGGAGGAAGACTGACTTTTTACATGGTCTAATAGTGATAGGACAAGGAGGAGTGGCTTTAAACTAAAAAAGGGCAGATTTAGGTTAAATATTAGGAAGAAATTCTTCACTGAAAGGGTGGTGAGGCACTGGCACAGCTGTCCAGAGAGCTGTGGGTGCCCCATCCCTGGAGGTGCTTAAGGCCAGGTTGGATGGGCCCTGGGCAGCCTGACCCAGTGGGTGGCAGCCCTGCCCACGGCAGGGGGCCGGGGCTGGGTGGGCTTTAAGGTCCCTTCTGACCCAAAGCATCCCATGACTCTGATTCTTACTGCGCATTGGGCAGTGCCCCAGTCATCTTCAGGTAACCAGCAGTTCCTGCCCCAAACCCACTCGCTGTTCCATCGCATAATGGCACATAAGATTTTAGTACCACTGTGCAGCAGAAATGTCCTTATTTTCATTTTCTGATGGATTCGATTTGTTCTCTTAACAGAATTTTTTAAATTACAAAAAAAAAATCATAACTGTACGGTTCACCTCCTATTACCATTGATAATAGTAACTAGATTATGACACATATAAACCAAAAAAGGCAGGAAAGGAGAGTTGGGGAGAGATTTCAAAAAGATGTAAAATAAGAACAGTAATCATAAGATGAGGGATTTTCTTCTCCTCATGGGGAGCCAGAAAGGTGCTGACCAGTGCTCGGGCTCCCTGGTCAGGGTGCCCACCTCAGCGGTTACCAGAAAAGCTGAATGATGCAGCCTGAGTCTGTGACAGGAACCAAAGCAGAGTGGAGGCACTTGGATGCACTGAGACAGCCCAAGCCACCCGCAAGGCTGGCAGAGGAGTAGCCTTGGAGAACGTGACCTACATAGGGAGTGCAGCCTTTCACCCTGACCTGAGTGGCATCGGTGGCTCACACAGCCATGGACATTCCCGGGAATACTTCTGGTGGCACTACTCGCAGGCTGCTCTGTCCCCCTACGTTTGTGTATAAGCCCTGGCATCGGGATGGAGCAGACAGAAAAGCAGACTGGGCATTTCTAGGGGGTTTTGTCAAAGTATGACTTAGAACGATCATTTTCATTTTAAAATAAGAGAAGGTAAATTAATCCATACATTTATTCAAGTCTCCTGCACTGATGCCAAGTCAGGCACAAAACAGCATTTCCTTCCCAAGCCAGTATTTTTTTTTTTTCCATAAGAATAACCTCACAAATGGAAGGAAAAGGTGCTTTACATTTTATTTTCTCTAGGAAGTAATAATAATTTTTAAAGGGTCGATATACCTCCAGCCCTGTTTTTCCCTTAAAATGACCCCAAGCTGCGCAGGAAAAATATTTGCTCTCAGTGCTTGAACAAACCTCGGTGAATTAAGTTTTTGTTGTTAATGGCAAGGCCGCTGTTTATCTGCAGAGAATCAAACCAGATGTGGAAAATTGCTGTGGGTTTGGTGGCTCAGCAGCTTGCCCTTCATCCTCGGGGAGGAAGCCCACCGGCAAAACCTGGTCGAGGTCACCAACAGCCTGAAAGCCCTGGACATGCCCGTTTGCCTGCCGTGGCCATTGGCACCCCATGCAGTTACCAAAGGGGACTGAGGGGGCTGAAGCAGACACCCCTGACAGTGCTGCAGAGGGAGAGCCGGGCTCTTTGGCACAGCTGTGCCCTCCTTGGAGAAACCTTCCCACAGTGCAGCAAGCTGTGAGCTCATGCAATCATTTAAGGTTAATTAAAATTAAAAAAAAAAAAAAATCTGTTGCAATTGCCATTCAAGGGAAAATACTGTGTTTGACCCAATAAAATTTTGCCTTCCAGCAGAAAATCCTCCCGGACCAGAATGGTTGGGCACCTGGGAAGTGTGAAGGTGGCAATGCCATGGTGACTCCAGCAGGATGCTTGCCCCTGCCCACAGAAGCTGGGCGCCTGGCACTGCCATGTGGAGAGCTGGGGCGTTGCAAACAAGTGAGGGGGGCACACACAAGTGCCCACAAGTCTGGCCCCTAGGCAGAGGCTGACTCACAAAGCACAAGGAATAAAACTCCCACATGGCCCCACAGTGGTGTTTCTGATTTTTAGCACAAGATCTGTGTCAGAAAATGTTTGTGTTGTGGCTTTTATGTTTGTGTTGAAGGATTTTGCAGGAAGACAAAAAAACCCACCCCTCAGTGCTTTCTGACCAGCTCTATTAAACACTTGTAATCACATTTTTGACCACTGAACCACAAGGATGCTGCATTCTTGAACCTCTTTTCCTATTTATTTAAAGCCCATCTCAATAAATACCTGCGGTATCAACCACAGAGCAAGTGCACAAGGGGCCTGAGCTCAGCTGGATGCCTGGCTGGGATAAAAACCTGGCAGTGTTTTCTGCCACCCCCTCTTCTCCAGCACTTCCTTGCAGAATCACAACATGGCTGAAGTTGGAAGGGACCTCTGGATGTCATCTGGTCCAACCCACTATGCAAGCAGGGACACCCAGAGCAGGACTACATACAGATGGTGTCTGAAAACCTCCAAGGAGGGAGACTTCACCAGAGACTCCTTGCTTTGCATTTTTACCCTCTACACACCTGGACAGAAGGGTTGCTTCACACCTTGCACAGGCAGGAAAGGCTGGTGGCTATGTGGGGCCATGATCAGCACAAATGCATGCCCAGAGGTGGGGTGTGAGGAGGAGATGAAATGAGAGAGCTAACCAAAAGCTGTGAGAAACAGCAACAGTGGCACTGGCTATAAAAATACCAATATATGAGGATATTCCTCCTTGGTGCTGCCCCACACAGAAGGTGCTGGTGTAATGTGACCACTTCCCACAAACCTCAGTGACCCTGGAAACTTGCCACCACTGCTTTGGAGAAGGCACGGTGGGGACAAGCTTTCTGAAGGAAAACCAAGCACCCGAATGATGGGAATAGAAAGTGGCCGTGTGGATTCATTAGCATCTCTCTTCAGCAGCCCTGCTCACTGCATGAGACCTGGCTGGGCTAATGAGTGTTATCTCTCTTCAGGCACACTGCTTCTCGTCCCACGGGAGGCCGGGTGCCCTTTGAAGCTGCCTGCAGGCATCACCTGGGAGATGCTGGGGATGCACCAGGCTCTAACTGATGTGATGATTTCTCTCTCAGTACCTCTGGATGCAAACACCGACTGCAAATTTAGCAAAGGGACCTTCAAGGGCTTGCCTGTCTCCCACTCTCTCTTCTGGTATCTCTTTCCCTGAGAACAGATAATAAAGGTCTTTATTTTCTTTGTGGGACTGCTGACAGTTACATATGGTTATGCTTGAATATCCAGGCTTACACTAAAAAAGTGTAACTTTTCAAAACAAATGATGTGTTTTGGTCAGACATCCAAAAAGCAGAATGTGGAGGGCAGTATTTCCATTCAGCATATCTGTGGCTGCTAAGCAGTTCCTGCTGGAGCTGGCCTTGCTAGGCTTTCACATGGCTGAGAGGAGGTGCGTGCTCCATGGTGAGGGACCAGCCCCATCCCATTCACCAAGGAGGCCAGGGTCAGACTGTCATGCTGTCCCCCATCTGATAAGGCTGTAATGGTGCTCTTGCAAAACAGAGTGAATACCCTGTTGAGCCAGCCATGTTTACCAGGCCATGCACATTAGAGTTATAAAATGCATGTGGATTAAATATTGCTGCAGCACTGCAGGAAAGGCGCCTGCACGTGTAATGCAGATTTGCGTGGGGCTGTCTGCGTATGCGCATGAAGGAAGTGTTGACTTACAAAATCAGGTTGCCTTTGTAATGCCGTGCACAGATCTCCTTCTCTCCCCTCCCTGGAGAAACCAGGATGTGAAGAAGCGAAGCTTTCTTCCTTCTTGATGTTTCCTAACTAGGCCAAATCGCTTTGGAAGATGGCCAGAAGTTAATTTAATATTCACCACTGACCTGTTCTATTCCTCTGAGGTTTCAGCAAAAAGTTGGGTGAAAGCCTTTTCCTCTGTTTGTCAGAGAGAGTGCCACCATTACTGCCAGTCCCCGAAGCGCAGTCTGCAGTGCACACATAAATGATTTATTCAGAGCTGCTGCTGCTCACTTGCTCCATCACCACACTCCTGCAGAAACTTGCTCGCTGCTGCTCAGGTAATGCTCACCGGCAATCTCAGCAGCACTGGAGAAAAACAAGGGAGGGAACCGCTTCCTTTTCATTTTAACTCTCTACTTTCTGTCTCTTCAGAGTCAGGAAAGAGATTTGGAAAAAGGTAAGAAACACCCAACTCGCAGCTCTCCTGCAGCTGCCTGCATCTCGCTGTGCTGCTCAGCCAGGAGATTATGCAGCCATGTAATGTGCAATGCAAACCCTCCTGCTAACCATGAGTACCTGTCCTCAGATCAAGAGATGGCAAGGGGAGAACACTGCAGAGGCAGAAGAGAGGGTTTTTTGTTTGTTTTTTTTTGTTTTCCCCTTAACAGCACATGCAAATCCAAGTGCAATAAGGAGTGCAAATAAATTGGAAGTGACTGAAATTTGCAATTTTTTTTTGCATGCTGAGGGCGTTGTAATCAAGTGTTGCTACGCATGCTGATCACAGCTGCCTCTGCAGAAATCACTGCTTTGACTGAATCAGGAATTTACAAATACTGTACTCACACATGCAAGCGTTCACATGCAGGATCACCAATTCTTCTGCCTATAGACATAGATACACACACACATACATACATGAAATGAGTCCCACTTGCTTCCTTAGGATGGTCCTAGTCCACAGTAACCCTCACGACTTTGGAAATTGCCCTAAATACCAAGCGTATGGTATGTGTTGTTAATCCTCTTAGCTTCCATTTTCTACAATAGGAGTCGTGAATGTTCAGCTCCTTCTCAGACTTGGCTGTGGAGGAGAACATATTCCTGTGACTGCCACGACGTGCTCAGATACCTAATTTCAGTTACGGGTTGTGACAGGGACATTGAATTTAAATTAATGATTCTGGATTCAGTGTTTCTTCAGTGGAACTGCTGTGCGGCAAATGCTGATGTCCCAACCAGTAGTGGTCATTAAAGATCTTGATGATTAAAGATCTTGATGATACATCTCACAAAATGACTACTGGTCCTTTTCTTCAAATGAAGCTGCCTTAGAAGTACATAACCTTCTCGTTTTAATTGGAAAAACTGTGCCGAAGTTGCTGAACTAAAACATGGTGTTTCCAGTGAGCCCCGGTACCTACGTGAAACGCCTGCACCGCTGCTTCTGCTGTGGTAGCATTTTGGAGGTAGCAGCTCCAGGCAGTGGATCACTCTTCATGAGAGGTGCTGTAGAAGGTAATGCCATATGCAATTTGATGCTTGCAAAACTGTTTTAGGGGCAGATTTCCAAATGGACTGAAGTTGCATGTTGAAGGGTTCCAGTGGATGCTTTACAGAATACAAATACATGCGTGTCCATATATACAAATTCCTCTCAAATGAAGGGCAGATTTCCAGCTACCCATGATTTCAGTAGCACCTAGGTGACACATTACAGCACTTCTGAAAACTCCCAAGAAGTTGATATGTCCTCATGGGACTAAACCCTGTTGAAAACCTGTCCACAGCATAGAACACAGCTCACCTAGCACCAGCTGTCTGAAAGCAAAGTGCCCTCCCTAATCCAGCCATCTAGGCTCCTCAGAGTCAATGGAGAGGGACAGCCTCCTTTAGAGGACAGCCCATGGCTCTGGGGCGAGCCCAGAGCACCCTAGGCCAGGTAACTCACTTTCAGGGAGCAGCTATTAGACAAGATGAATCCCAGCCTTGGAAACCAGCTGGAGGCTTCTCCTTGAGCCCTCCTTCTTCTTGTTTCCTGAGATCCCTGTGGAGGCCCTCAGATCCTCAATTTAGGGTCCAGATTGGGAAATACCTATTTCCACACCACTAGCACTGTGTCTCCTCCTCCTGTCAAATACATTTCATTGAAACATCTTTTTTTGTCTTTTCCTCACAATGAATTTAAAAAAAAAAAAAAAAAGTAAATAAACTTGCAATTGAAACTGAAATTCAGCCTGTTTTTTCCCCTTTCATGAGACTAACCTTTGCCTGGCATCCAAACAAGCGCTTAACGAAAAGTCCCTGTGCTACACGAGCTGCAGTCCTTGAGCGGGGCTCCCAGGGAACAGCTAACTTGCTGCTGACACCCAGCCCAGCTCTCACTTGATTTACAGCCTCCTCATGCTGCTCTCACGCAGACATCCTGCAGCCCAGCCTTACTGAGTAACTCGTACGATCTATCTGCTGTGATTTCCATCAAAAACACCTAGCCTAAAAGATTTTCATAGATCATAAATCCTAGGTTTTACCCAGATTTCTCAAAGGATGGTGAGCAAGATGTTTATGCCTATGGGAGTTTGTTGAAAACTTCCTTCAGCAAAAGATGTTTTCTGAAAGGAATAAAGATTTTCTTGCGATTTCCAAATCAATACCATCACTTTGCAGGCAAACGTAAAGGAAAGTGTTTTTTGCTTTCACAGAAAAAAAAATTCTTACTAGCTGAGGCATTTTGTTTTTACCAAAAATATCCATGGATGAGAAAGAAATTAAAAAGTCTTTTATGTCACCATTACCTAGTGTTTAATGAAATAAACAACCTTTCTTTAGCAGAAGGACAGCAATCTACATATTTGGGACCAAAATCACATGCATTTCAACAAGTACAAAAGCAAAGCAAGGAACTACAGGCACACAATAGCAGCCAGTGTTTCTTCTGCCAGCAGTGCAAATGTTTCCCTTCAGATATCAAACAGTGAATTCACATCTTAGGGTGAATAGTTCAAGTGATAAAGGCACGCTGGATAAGGAAGCAGAGGACACAGAATAAAGCGTGCTCAAGGCAACTACAAATCATCTCGTGTAGTGTGACTTATTTATAGTACGCATAAATAAAATAACAACTTTCAACCCACTTCTTAGTGACTTTTTGTGTAGGGACAGAAAGCAAGCCCACCTGAGCAGACAAGGAATATTCAGGTTAAATATACAAATTATTTATACTTTGCAGTCTATTTTGGAGGAGAGGGGCTGGGGAGGAAGGGGGGAAGAAGCAGAACGCACTTCAAATAGCATTATTTATCATTTCCTGACTAAATATAGCATGCGTCTCAGGAAAAGATTGACTTGGGCTTTCCAATCAGCAGCACAGGGAATTAACCCATGCTGGGTTTGGTGTAAGCTGGCAAATCCGTCAGATGTGATCCACCCCTGAAATTAAAGTCCAGGCTAAGCTACCAGAACTGGATGTAAAGAGAAGCATTTGCCCTCTGATGACAGTTTTCCTTGAGAATAATATGATTTTACCTTAACGGCTACTGACCTGTGCTCATGTCAGCATCTCTGTGATGCTGGTGTGATGGCATAGGAGGGTCACTTGCCCTCTCTGCAGCCATCCCATTTGTGTGCCACCATCAGAAGGCCTGTGTCCAGATTTGCCAACAAAGCCAGCCCTGGATGATCACCCAGGTCAGGAAGTCCAAACAAACATGAGCCTCCAAGCTCCGAGAGACATAGACTTGGAGCAGTGCAGGAAAACAGCAATTTCTGAAGTCGCAAGCCTTCGTGTTCATGTAAACCCTGGCTTCCCTTCCTGTGTGGTGGGGCCTGGGGCCTGACCTTTGCCTGAGCGAGCAAAGTTAGCGGTGCTGCTCACTGGCAGGATTAACCAGAGCACTGTTTCAGTATTATGTTCCAGCACTTACCTCAAAAGCCGTGCAAATGTGCAAAATAATATGTGCCATTAAGTGATGAAAACTGAAATAGTGACCCCTTTAGAAAAGCAACAAATATTTCAGCAAGAAGAAGTAAGCTCAGCTTTGTACTTCCAATGCCAGACCTATTTTACAACCCTCAGAATCAACTCCGTCATTTATATTTCATCAGCTATAGCACGCTAGGGTGCTATAAACATAATCCAAAAGAAGCTGCCAGATCAGCTTCCAGAAGGAAAGAAAAAAGAACCAACAAAAAAACCCCAACACACCACCAAACTCAAGCCCTGTTCCAAACAGAGACACGGAGCGATAAGGAAGTATGCCCCTTCCCAAAGAATTTAGGATGGAATTCTGCAAAGGTCTCAGGACTGGTGTCTGCCCACAAGGAGAAACAGGAAGGCTTCTCAACTGACTTGGCCTAGAATGCTTATCTCATTTAAATCCCAAATTTATTCCTGGCCCCAGAAATCACTGCCGTTCTCCCACATATGTTATTATGAGTTATATATGCCAAGCATGCTGAAATGCAAGCCTAAGGCTACAGACAACGTTCTTTCTACTACAGAAGTTGCTCCTGTGTTATCTGAAATAATTTGTGCATCTGATTTTCTGTCTTCTTCCCGTTAGCTCTTTGCCCAACAGTGCTGTCCGTGTTTGTGTTGTCATAACCTGACAGATACACAAACAAGCAGCAGAAAGGTCTGCAGTATTTATAGCGTTCCTGTTGTTGTGGCGTTACGTTATGGGGCCTGCCTGCCCGTAGGAAGAGGAGTCGAGGCTGGCTGGATGTCTTGGCCAATTGCAGCGTCCTATCAAGCTTTTCCTCTAAATCACCATGTTGAATGAAAAGCTGGCAGTGCCTGGCCATCGTTATGATCCACATCTTCAGGTCTGTTTGACCCAGTGTGTGACCAGCTGTGTCCAGGATGGCTCCACCACGTGAAGCAAAACTCAGGGGGCCATGGGGAGCACCTCCTGGACACCATGAGACAGTGCCTGGCCAGGACACGGCTCGGGGAGCAGCGGGACATCTCGCCACTCTCATGCAGCCCTACCACCACCTCCCCACAGGCAGCTGGCTCCTACCACCACCCAAATTTCATAACGAAATGTGGTTGTGTACACACAGATGCCATTGCTGTCCAAACTATGGCCACAAATAGCATGCAGGCTTTGGCAGGTGTGAAAGGATGTTTTGCCATAAATAGCAGAGAAAATGGGTCAAGCTGTGACTCATGCACATGCACACGTGGGGTTCTGCCCCGTGGTCTTGGAGCTGCTCTAAGATTTTCAGTGAAGTAAAAAAGAATGGCCTAAGAGGCCCTGTGCACACTGGTTTCCTTCAGTTTGATCACAACTACTCTGACAACCCCATCTTCACCATTCCCTTCAGAAGTTAGTGCAGAGGTCAAGAAAAATCAGGATGTTGTTCCTGGTGTTCAGCCAGTTACTGGTTCTACTGCAAGTGATTCTTCTCCTGTCTTGGTCCTTACACGCTCTGTGGTTGCAGGCAATTGCATCTCTTCCTCGGCTGTGGCACAGCCAAGTAAGCCAGGTTTAATTCTTGGAAAGCACAACAGACAACCTAGCGTCCTTCCAGCTCAGTCTTTGCTTCTCTTTTCTGAGCTCAAGCCAAGGTACCTGCATTTTTCCAGCAACCCACCGATCAGGACCAATCCCAAAATCCCAGTTACAGATCGAGTATGGTGGAGACAGGAGTTATCACTTCCTTTCCAAGGACCTGAAGCATCTTCATAACATCTTATGTTTTAAGCCTACTTTGAAGCCAGCCAGTGAGGCGCTGCCCACCTTCCCACATGCTCCTTCAGCGCAACTGTGCTCCACTTCAAAACATCAAAACCACGTTTCATGTTTTTCCCTAGAGCTTAAACTTGTACTTTAACAAGTCAAATCTCACTTTGTTATTTTCTGCTCATCTTTTCCAAACTGGCAAGGCCTGCCTGCCTCCTTGCTCACTGCTGCTCGCAGTTTGTACTGGCACTTCCCAAAACCGTGTCACCTGCAAATTCCACAGTTGGGGTTTGTTAAAGGAGTTTTCCTAATAATAAATAAAAACAAAAAAGAATGGAATGGAATGGAATAGAATAGAATAGAATATCAAAGAAAAGAAAATACCAGTTGAATTAAGCCAGCAAAGCAAGTTGCAGAGCCAGCCCAAAGTGGCAGACTTTGCCATCTGTGTGTGCACCACCCAGATATGGAATAGCGTGAATACAAAGGGATTATTTCTTGCCTAGAGAAAAATTAAGTTAAAGATCTCAAAACAAATGGTAATGTCTCTGCTCTTCCCAATAGCAGGCATTATTCACTGATCTTTCAGGGAAATTAAGGCACAGAGATTTAAAGGGATTTGCCTGAGTCAGCACAGGAAAAAAAAATTCACACAGATATGTCCTGATTCTCGTTCTGTAAAACCATATCTCATATATAGATATATATAGTTTGATTCTAGACTCTGGTACCAGTGTTCCCCAGAATGTGCTGCAGTATGATGAATTTCAGCTAAACATTCAGGAAAAATTAGTATCCATATAACAGCAGCAATAGAAATCCACAGTCAAATTCAGTTTGATTTCACAGACAAGACTTGCTGTGTCTCATCTTATTTCAACCTGTTTCATTTCTCTTCCTAACTGCTCTCCAGTTACAGAGTTCCCCTCTTGGTACTGAGTTCTTAGCAAATGCTTAATTAACAAAACCAAAAATTATGATCTTCCTTCCTTCCCAGATTGCTAGTGAAATCCCTTCATTGACATATTTTCTAAAAATTATCTGTTTATGGCTGTCTGTGTCCATGAGTAACGAAATGAGTAACTGCAGAGAATGCGACGCAGAGCTAGAGAAAATAAATGAGTTTTGAATATAATTTAAAAAAATCATTTCTTTTCATGTATTCTTTTCATGTACTAAGAGCAAATCATTTAGTTCTGGTTACTGGGGTTTGACTTAAGCAAAATCTCTTGTAATGGGTACAGTGCATTTCAAAATATTGTAGAAAGTTTTTAAAAAAACAAATGTACAAAGAGAGGTGGACCGTGTTCCCTTTGGACAAAATAATCAAGAGGAGTGGCAGTAAGAGATTATTAATATTCCAGATGGTAGAACGGTCTGTCATTAGAACACGATATGCCAAAAGATTACAGCCAAACAAGAAGCCTGCCCTCATCTGCTTCTTAGCATTACTAATTGTACAGTTATTAGGCCAAACAGTGGCTTTCCTCATTATTACTAATTCCTTTATTTGCTGCGGAGTGCTCCTTTCTTAAAGCCCCAGACACCAGGAAACTGATGTGTGCCACGAGTAACTCGGCAGCGGTGGAGAGGGGCACTTGAGAGTGACAGTGATGGAGATGTGTGGGCAGAGGGTGTGCAGGGCTTGAAGCAGCCCCTCAGAGCTCTTCCCCCCAGATCTCTTTTTTACAGCCGCCAAGCCAATTGTTGGCCAGAAAACCACCCCAAAACCAAAATGAGGTCCAGGCTGGAATCTTCTGGTTATCTGCCATAGTGCTTTGCCACAGCACCAAGCCAGGTCCCACCAGTGCTCAGAGCTTGCAGTCGTGGAATGTCAAGTGAGGCTGAACATTGCCCTCCACCAGCGCAAGCTGACACCCCACCCATCCACCAGCTGGGACCTGTCTCCTGTGTGCCCTCCCTAAGTCTGTGCAGGCGCACGCTTGGGTTTCCAGCAGGCATCGTGTGCACAAAACGAAGGACGTGGAGGGCTGGCTCTGTCCACATGGATAACATGCATCCTATCCGAATGTACATTAGAAACATTTCCCCGCTGGAACTCTGCAGTTTTTAACTTCAAACACATGCTGTGCTTAATCTAAACAAAGCTAAAAGAGAATGTGAAGAATTGGATCTATTTCAAAGTCCCAACAGCCCGACTTTTCAAATCTCAGACCACCCTTCGTATGATTATTTGTGGGCCTAATGAAGTAATTGCAGAGTGGCGGCCTGATTTCCTCAAATCAAATGTCAACAGGCACGAAACTCCAGGAGTTTATGCAGCTTGGTAACACGGCAGCTCTGCAGCATGGGGGCCTGCCATGTTTTTCATATTACAGAGCAGATGGAAGCTGTAATTCCCTCTAGAACAGGGGGATGCATTTCACCAAACAGTAGCAGATGACATGCTCCTTTCTGGAAATGTCTGCAGCTTCTCTCCAGCAGATCAATGAGTTGTGGTTGAGAATGAGCTGAAACAATCAGGCGTGGCTGGACAAACCACCGCAGAGGGGATGGGAAACGCAACAGGCAGCTCCTGACCTGTGAGTCTGTCTGTCTGTCTGGTGCCCAGCACGGCTGCTCACCGCTCTGGCGTGACAACCCGTGGGGTTATCTCGTGCATAGACAAAGCTGCCTCGCTGCTAGAAATGGTGATCCCATCAGCACTGTCAGCACCACGCTGTTTCTCAAGGAGTGCACAGTTCTGCCCCAGGCTTGCACACCTTTAACCCTCTTCCAGGTGCACATGCTTGCTCCATCAGCAATGCAGCAGCTCGAAGAGGCAAGGAGCATGGGGGCTTACAGCATCCTCCGAGCCCAGCATGGAGACTCTCATGAGGAAGAAGTTCGGGACTTTTTAATTCAGCCTTTGCAACCCAGTCCCTGCCAGGAGTACCCCCATCACCTTCCCCCACTCTGCAGCATGGAGCCTGCCCTCAGCACAATACGCCGGTACGATTTAGAAGAACATGAGCTGGCAAAGGGAGAATAACCAGAAGACTACAAAAATACAGAATAAAGTGGCTGATGGTGAGATCTGTGCTGTTGTACATTTTTAAAAGGCGCACAGATCTGTTTCTCTCTCACAGTGCTGATTATATGTGTTCCCAGACTCCACAGGGCTGTTTAAAATTCCATCTACTGCACAACTTGGTTCCTTCTAACCTTTCAAGCTTTCAGGAGCACGAACATCCGTGCCAGTCTGCATGCCAGGATGCAGCCAAGAGACCCATGGCAGATGTAGCTCCCGCTCCCAGAGGTGCTGGTGCCCAAGCTGTGCTCGCTGTCTGAGCCAGCCCTGCCACGGAGCCCCGGGGCTGAACCCCAAGGCTGGACAGGGCTGGAACAGTGTGGAAAAAGGGAATCTCTGGTCTGTGGGGCCTGTATGCACCTGAGCAGGTTTCTGACCACAAATCTCATCCCAGGCAGTTATGTGCCCTCAGACATGCAGATTTTGAAATTTAGTCTAGTGCATTTGCAGAGATTTTACTTGTACACGTGGGTAGATCTCTTCCATGAATAGCATTATCTGATGATAAGGCCCAGACCTGATTTGATTAGAGGAATTTCACTTAAAACCGGAAAATTAAATTCTCCTGGCAGTCTAAGGCGAAATAACTCATAAGCTGACAACACATTCAAAATTAATTCTGATTTTCAGAAGAGATATCTTTTGGCAAGTCTGATTTTCCTCCCAAGCTGGCTTTTTTCAAACATGCAGCTCGCTATTCGGTAAGCGGGATCCGAGATTTGAAAATCCATGGAATCATAGAATCATAGAAACACTAGGTTGGAAAGGACCTACAAATCATCTAGTCCAACCGTCCTCCTATGCTGTTGAGACTACGGAAGTGAATTCAGATACAAGAGAAAAGTGTGACGCGATACTGATTCACTCAGCATGAAAACAGATTTATATCGAAGTAGATGTCTACAGCTGAATGTCCCAAACGTTTGCAATTTTGATCTCAATTCTCTTCAATTCTCTATCTCTGCATTACATGCACATTTTAAAATGGGCTCATGTACATTTTACCTATATTTAATGTATGTATAATCTCAAACCATAAGGGTTTGTTTAGCCATTTTCCCATGCACATCAGTCTCTGTGTGTAACAGAGGGTTGGTATCACCTATCCCAAAACCCAAGCACTGCTACCCAGTCTGCCTCGAGCTGCAGAGCATCAGCATGCCCTGTGCTTGGGATCCCGAGGGAAACACAGCTCTGAAATGCTGTGACCGACCCAAAGAGAGATGTGTGCCCGAGAAGCACAGCCCTGGTGTGCTGCCATGAACGGCCTGTGGCAGGCCAAAGGACAGGGCAGATGTTTGAAAACTTGTGTGGTTATGATCATGGATTTGTAGGAATGCCCTTCCCATATGCAGAGCCTGCGGGGCCGCTCTGCAGAGCATCACCCTCCACAAGTGGGTAGGAACTTGGATGAAGGCACAATGCCTGTTCCTGCCTCCTGCTGCAATTTTGTCTTCATGTTTTCTGCTGCTCTTGGTGTGTAATGTGTGCACGTGGCTGCACACAGGGAAAATGGACTCTTTGGAGCAGACAGAGGCTTAAAAGTCTGTTTTTGAAAGGCACTATCACCAGAGCAGGTGCTTCCACTTGCACAGACAGGAGCTAATTGTAGGATTGGTTCTGGCCTACAGGCTCTTTTTTATGGTTGTGTCCACAAAGGCTTTGACTGGTCTCTGTACTTAGTGACTGCACACACAAAGAGGCCTTTCATTAGCAGCACGCCATAGGAAGCCAGGGCAGAGAGTAAATGATACCTTAATGTTCCCTTTCAAAGCCGGAGGGTTTGACAATGACGCTTGTTAGAGTACCGTGGCATGTTCCTCCTGCCCTCCTCCCTCCGGCCTGCTCTGAAACCCACCAACATCTGATAGTTACCTCCAAAACACTGGCGGCAATTGTTTATGCATTGCTTTGGGAAGACACAAGGAAATGGTCGTGTTTGAAGAGCATGGCCCCGGTTCCAGGTAACGGCCAGGGTCTGTCCGTCACACCGTGCCAAGAGGCACCTAGGGCCTCCAAGCACCGAGCTGCGGCCAGGCAGGGAGCAGGCAGGCAAACGCAGCAGGTCCTGTGCACCCAGCAAGGGCTCAGGGATCCATTTTGCTAAGGAGGGATCGGCAAATATGAAGCTGAGCATTGGAAAAACCCCTACAAAACCCCTTAGGAATCCAATTTAGTATGTTAAGTGAAGACTAGGCAAAATATGAAAGAACTGGCATAGGACAACATCCCATTTCTGAAAGCTGGTGGTTTTGTTCCCCATAAGATCTGCTTCTCTCTACTAAGGAAGCTCTGTTTGCCCACATTAGAGTTGTGTTTAAGCAAGTGAAATTCCGATATTTATAAAGCATGGTACTTCAGAGACTTCATCTCAAAATTTGTCGTCTTGGGAAGTAAAAGAAAAGGACTGCATGAAAAACAGAAGGAAAGAGAAACAAAGATTGCATTTGCTGAGTCACATGCAAGGCATGTTTGCAACAGCAGACCAAATGAACCTAAATATTTTCATCATTATTCAATTTGAAGCTATTCTAGAATTTTACAAAATGCTCTTAGCTTTGACAACTTAGATTATTGAAGGGGATTTTATGTACCCAGTCTAGTTTGAATGATGTGACTACAAATGCCTTAAAAAAGGGGGAGGGGGGGGGCACAAGTGAATACTAAATAAACTTATTTAGAACCATTGAAAATGTAGGTAATTTGTCATCACTTCTTCTATGGATTTTAGGTTGTATTGTATGTAATTGAAATACTGGCTGATGGAAATGTGCTATAAATATTTTATTTTAGTTTCTTTTTTTTTCTTTTTTTTTTTTTTTTGAGCTTGCAAAATTAGCATTCACAATCCCAGACAGCCAGGTGTTTTGTCTGGAAGAGATAAGCATCTCATCTCTCTCCCAGCTCTGTTTGACAGATGAGCACTGTCCCATCACTTTCAAGGCATATTGGCCAAATAGAGATCTTCCAGCTGCACCCTTTGGAGCAGATCAACAAAATGGCATAGGAAGTACACACTAGTAAGGTAGTTGCCTAAAGCACATTTGGAGATAGCTGTATTTGAGAAAAGCTAGCTACAAATATATCATACGGATCACCCTAAATAAGAGTTGGACTGTAGTTACAGGGTATATTCTCTGTATAAGCACAGCGAGCTCAGGAAGAACTCGCTGTCCTTTTTCTTCCCCCATGTTCTCAGCAGCTTGCGTTAAGCTTTTTGACATCTCACACAGGCAACTCAGCCTCTGGAAATGCTGTTCTTTCCACTGCCCACAGAGGGAGCCCAGATAATAGGCCCGAGCTAGGAATCCAAGCCTGAGACAGTTAGAGAGTGGTAACATGCAATAAGCCCCCAGGTGAGGAGCAAGTGCTAAGGCTGTGCTCTGTTGGGCTACTTCTGGAGTGAAACATCAATCTTTTGTGGTGGGTCCTTGCAGGGGAACTGGCATTATATCTGTCAGGCATTCAGCATAAGTCCAGGCTCTGACCCGAGTTTTAGCACAACCAGGAGCAGCAGTTTGCCAGTGCTCCTATCTTCCTTGCAAAAACTTTAGCATCCTCATTTCTACTCAAGATCTGGCAATGGTTCAGAGGGAATCTCTCGTGTTCCAGTTTGTGCCCATTGCCTCTTCCCTTGCTCTGGGCACCACTGAAAAGAGCCTGGCTCTATCATCTTTGTACCCTCCCCTTCAGTTATTTACCAGACACTGGTAAGATCCCTCTGAGCCTCCACTTCTCCAGTCCTGTAGCAGGTGATAGCCTGGAGTCTCAACCACAAGAACATTCTGCTCAACACTGCTCCCATTCCTCTGTCTCACTCTTCACTGCTGTCAAGATGTTCCTTAGGCCCTTTTTTTTTTTTGTCTTATCCTTTTCCTGCAAGCCTGGCCTGTAGTCTTTATCATAACACCTCTTAACACATCTGAACCACTGCATTATTGTCAGGTGTTCTGGTCATCCACCATCTGGCTACTTGTGCCACACTCCCATGAAGTGACACATCTTCCAAGTCTTGTTTTGACAACTAGGCACTATGCAGCTGAAGTCTATTTTTAAAAGCACTAAAAATAATTCCTCTTTTTGTTGTGAAAATCAGGATTAAGCTGTTGTTCTATGCTAGGAATGTGTAGGGTTTCCTGCAGGGACTCAGACTTGCTCCAGCAAGGTTATTTTTAGAGCATCCAAGACAAGTCCCATAAACATGTACTAAACACACTTTTTTGCCAGTGCAACGCAATGCTTTTTTTAGCACATTTGGTCCCTTCATTTTCTAGGTTGCTGCTCATTTGCTGTCAGAAATTTCTCTATAATCCACAAAGAGATGGTTGGTGGCAAAAAATTATCCTTCATATCTCCACCTTTTCTCCTCTACCCTTTATGGCAAATACACTCTTCCTGAATTTTCAAAGGATATCTCATGTCTGGATATTATGAGCTCCCAACTACTTTTGTTCTGGAGTCTGTCTGACAGTTTGCTCCCTGCTGTGAACATGGGGCAAAAGACAGTCACAGAGTGACTGCAGCAGAAGCGACCACACTGCTCTGCTAATAAGCTTCCATTTGCGAATGCTCTTCTATTTGCTCTTTCTTAGGGGCTGGGAAATTTGGAAATTATATTCTAGGCAGAATCAGAAGTGGCAGCAGATTATGCTAAACTTACTTAGTCTTGTAAATCATCCAACTAGTTTCTTCACAAAATATTTTGGAACTAGAAGCATCCCGCAGTATGTGTAGCTCAGAAAAGAATTATTTTCCTAGCAAGCTTTCCCACAGTGTTGCTGTCAGTTCTCAGTGCCCCTGTATGCCTATGAATATCTTTCAGTAACTTTGGTTCCCTCATGCTGCCACTCTCCCTTTCATTTTTCAAGCTGCAGCAGGACATCCTTGAATACCTCAGAAGGTGGTGATACACAGGAAAGAACACCTTCATGCCATTCTTGCCTGGCCAGCTGGGTATGTTTTCCCCCAGCACTTGGGGTGCACTTCCTCCACCAGAGGCAGGGCCATGAAACACGTTTCACTGGGACAATTTCTGCTCTTGTAACTGGCCCAAACCCTTAGGAAGGATGCTGGTTACATTTATAAAGACAAGCCATGCAGTGTGGAAACTCCCTTCCCAGTTAGCATTTCCCTCAGCATAAAAGGATCTGATAACGTTAGGAGTGAAAGGTAAGCATAGACCTTACAGGTATGTCTGTGAGGAGAAGGTCTTCAAAGTTGGTCATCTTCACACCTATGGTTCCAGTTTAAATAGGTGTTGACTGAAGGAGTGGAAAACAGGAGTCAACAGATATAAAAATAAATAGAGATAGCAAGGTAAATAGGAAGAACGGAGCTTAGAAATGTTCATTGAAAAGTTAGTGGCACTGGGACTTTGGGACACATGCAAGGCAGAAAGACAGAGTTGCTGGAATAGTTTGTTATGGATGTTTTGGCTTTTTCTACTGATTTTTATATGAGCACAGCATCATAATGATTAGGAAATTTTGGCCTCTTTTCATATCCCCATGGTGCCATGCAGATGACCAGGGCTTTAATCTTGAGCACTTGCCCAGTGTTTCTGGAAGGTTCTGATACAAGTCAGAAACATTTAAACATAGCTGCAAGGTATGTGAAGGAGTCTGGGGACATCAGAGAGTGGGTTAAGCTGCCTGGGTAGAAAAAGCTACGGTATGGTTCATGGAATAAGCCACGGCATCTCAGCCTCCTCCTGTTTACTGAAGAGAAACTCAATGGCAGAAAGCTGTATGGCAGCACTGTGGGGTAAGTCAGTAAGAATTATGCATTAGGACAGCAGGAGGGTTGTTCTTAGTAACTACATTGTTCACTGTTGCAATTTTTTTGTCCAGTAGTTTAACACCTGAATCACAAATAATGCAAGGCATGGGTTGGCTTGTTATGCTTTAGTTGGTATTTACATGCAAATCTTACTTTCATATTCTTTTTTTTTCCCATCTAACTCTGTAAACTTTTCTTTTTGACACTTCTGCCTCAACTTTTGGCCACACCTGGATCACGTATTTAATTTGCTTTTTTACCTCATCATCTTGTTAGCTTTAAACAACTGACACACTCCATCAAAATAAGGGAAAAACCCAAACAAGAACCCTATTAACCTCTGTTCCCGTGTAAACTAATTACCTCTAACCCCTCCCCAATTATCCCTGGAGAGGGGAACAGCTCTCATTAGCTTCCTGCCCTCTTCCCATCCCTCTTGTCCACGGCCGCCTGCTCTGCTCCGCGGGAGCATGGCACTGATGTGCCCTCACCCCTGTCCACCCCCACAGCCCCGGGGGCTCTACAGGCCAAGTCCTCATCTCTACAGGGCTGAGTTGCCTGGGGAAAAGCCCTATTTTGCTGCAGCCTTCGGTCACACCTGGTTGTTTGGTCCACAGTCGAGGGCGCTGACCCTTAGCTTCTGACCTTGGATTACGTTTCAAGTTTTAAATGGGCTTCCCGTCTGCTGATTAAAGCTTGTTTGTTCAAAGCGAAAGGATTAAAAGGAGTAATTATAATCCTGCTAATTTATGTGATTCTTCATGCTAAACCATGCCTGCATGCATAGACATCTGTGAGTACACGTGCCTAGGACATTTTTTTGTGTATTCGTTCTAAACCTGTGCCAGCAGCGAGGGAGACAAAGATTATTAACTGGCTGCTGTTAGTCCTCTCTGTGCCACATATATGTCAACATGCGTGATCACTCCTCCTTTTTCATTAGGAATGAAGTAGAGGCAGCGAGGTGTTTCAGTATGCTACGCTCCCTGCTTCTGAATTTATATTCAACAAGTAACCTGACGTGAAAGGTGAGCTCAGCTGGGGCTTTGTTCCTCTCTGCTATCAAACACAGCCACAAACACACATTTCCAGTGTGCTACGTACCAGATTTCCCAAATCTGGGAAAGATTTGGGCAAGAGAGATGCGTGCAATACATGGTACACATTATCACACACAGGCCAAGAGCTCAAGGAGCGGAAGGCAGCGTGTGGGGCAGAACTCTCTGTTCCAGGCTCGCAGGATGGATTTCCTATAGCAGGTCTGAGGCTGCAACCGTGCAGATCAGCATCAAGTGAAGTGAGTCGATCAATTCAGAGCTCAAAGCAAGAGGGAGTTACATGGCTCCGGTCTCTTAGCAACCCCATCCAAATTATTTATGTTGAGGAAGGTGCTGGGTGAAACTGGGCTCCTCTCTGCAGCTGGCCTGGGTAGACAGCCCCATGCACACCCAACTAAAACTCAAGGCATGGCTCATATTTACCTAGAGGGGCTTTGGGTTAGGTCCTATCTTGATCCAAAAGTCTCTTGGGGGCCTTCTCAAAGCATTTCATGACCTGGGCCAGGAAGAGTTGTTTGGGTTAGGATTTGGTGAAGCCTGTGGAGAGCCAGTGCCCAGACCAGGGTCTGGTCCTCCTGCAGGAAATGCCTACAGCACACCCAGTGCTGCGGGGCACAGACAGGGAGGGCCCAGCTGACCACAACCAAAGCACAGGATCAAGTTAACCTCATCCTAGTGAAAATCATAAAAGCATCCATTTCTCTGAAAAAGTAGTATACTGTTTTTTCCCCTGACACATATATATTATAGATGGGAACAGGCACTGGACAGGCTCTGCAGAGCACACATGGTTTTACTTTTGCTTTTGTGGCCTTTCCACTACCAGCTGAACAGCAAAGATGCAGAAACCTGCTTTGCCTTCCCCTTTATAGAGATGACTTGCATTTATCCCATCCAAGGGTGTGTGGCATTCTACCACTCTATCACTTAAATAACTCAAAGAATATGGGGTGAACTTGGTGTGCAGCCCTGATAGAAGAGGCCTGTGTTAAAGGGAGCATAGCTTTGGAGTGCCATGGGGGCTACAGCTAGTCCCCTCTCTATCTATGCTGGTGAATTTGTTCTTTTTTCTCCTGGCTGAAGTAGCTCTCTTCCATCTCTATGGCAGCAGTCTCTTGCAATGCAGGGACTTGAGCCCAAAAGACACGTGTCCCTGCCTTGGGCTCCTCGCTGGCCAGCCCTGCCCTACCATAGCATTCACCCACTCATGTGAGAGTGCAGCTGCAGCAAAATTAAGGCAGCAGATTAGAAATGCTAAAATTTTTCAGCACACTCCCCCCCACCCTCCTCTTTGGGAAACTGCTTTCAATCACTTTATGTACTGAAAACAAACATGAAAGGGAAAACTCTCCTCTGCCTTCAGTTGTCAGAGCAAAAACCAGAATTCCCTGAGCTCTTTTCAGAAGTGCTAATATTCTCCCCCAGGCCTTCATTATATCGCACACAGATCTGCAGTCCTCTGCACACAGACGAGGAGGAACAGCCTGAAAAAGTTGGGCTGCAGCATTCGTTTATTTATATATTTAAAAAAAAATTGCCATCACCAGTGTAAAGCAGATTGGAGAGTGCAAAAAAAGAAAAAAAGAGGAAGAGGTTTTTGTTCCAGTGGCAATCCAATGGGAAATGTCAGGGTGGCTTTAAGGGGACTCAGAGGGGATGATACAGTGGATGTGGCTGCATCCCCTTCCTCTAGCCAGGCACTTGCAGGGCGCAGGCCACATGTGGTTCAAAGCGACTGAAATATCTTTCGGTTGGTGTCAAGTCTTCCTTTCCTCATTCCCAAAAGGAATCTCAAAGTTCTGTGACTGAGTGATTTGGTATGCTCTGTGCTCCTTGAGAAAAATTCCCCATGCAAGCATTTCGTCGCTCATCTCCCCCCAGACCATTTTGATTTTCTCAATGGCACCGCTGCTTCCAAGCTGAGGGAGAACAGGCTGCTTTTTCTCTAAGGAAACGAGTAGTTTTACCAGTCAAATCTCCTACTGGAGGCCAATCGGGATACTTTTTATACCTGGGCAAACCCCCAAATCATTACTAAATTTCCCATCAAATGAAAACGAATTTCTGAAAGTTTGATCAAAATTTTCTTCTCATTTCAACGATGGTGGAAGTTCTTTGTTTGGTTTGGAATATCTTACATCTCCCTGTTTTAGAAAAAGTTCTTGTGTTGAAAGGAAAATTATTTCAAATAGGAAAACTGTAACATTTGGTAAGATAAACTTTAGAATGGAATTTTTTAAATTTACTGGAACACTTCAGAAATGATTCAATACAATAAAATTAAACTGCAGTTAACACATTTGGGGGAGACTTTGCATTTTTTAACAAATCAGCACTTTCAAGTGGTAAAAATGGCACTGGGAAATCTCTGAGGATGGGCCAGCTTCATCCCTCAGAGAATGGATCCCATTCTCTTGCTCATCTTATTTCTGATCTACTTATAGATTGAATGAGCCCAGTCAAGGCCTGGCCAAAATATAACCTGAGGATGGAAAGAGAAATGTGTGCATCATGAATGCTCTTTTTTCTCCTCAATGAACAGATTTGACAGCAATGATGAAGGCATAATATACACATACTGTAAATAGTGGGTTTTGTATCTAGAAGAAATTCTCTTCTGTGTTGCTCAGCCTCTCACAACGTCTGTTGTTTCGCTGGGACTGCAGTACCATTTTGGGGAGAATTATATGGCACCCAGGCACCAGATGAAAGATAATGTAAAGCATGAAGGGGCTGCATGGTTAGTAGCAGACATGGATAATGTGAGGCTCTACATTCGAGCACTGCATTGGTATCCGCATTTAATTAGGCCATGTGCATCTTTTTTTTTTTTTTCAGTGAAAATTGAGGTAACTGGGAACAAGCCCCAGTTAAAATGATTGTTTTTAAGTACCATAGCTTTTCCTTATTGATTCTTGTGTCCTGAACCCCATTTATGATCCTGTGTATTTTTTTTTAGCATATGACACTGGCAGGTTTTGGCTAACGGCGGTACGGCACACACAGCACCCTCGCTCCTGGAATAGCTCCAGCCCAGAAATGACATTTCTAACATGCTGCCAACAGCCATCCCCACAGCCCCCTCAGTTTTCAGTTCACAGTTTACAGCAGATAGAGCTTTTTTGTCTCTCACTTTATTCACGCTGCCTGAAGAAGAGGGAGAAATGAAAAAAAAAAAAAAGAAGCTCTAAAACATTACTGTATTCAGACCTTAAAAAACAACGTAAAATATGAGGCACCATGGTAGGCATGTTCCTCACACACCATGAGGAGAATTAACACCACCGTACCATTGCAGGCACATGATGTGTAAGCAAATGAAGAGCCATTTGGATTTCACCTGCTTGCCCTGGGCCTCTTTTGGGTCTCTCCAGATTTAGGTGAGTTAGATGGGCCTAAAACGTCAGTGACAACAACACAATTTTCCAAGCGCGGAGCACCTTTCAGCTGCCCCATGGTTGAAAATGTGATCAAATGCTATGATGTCAAACTAGAACGAACCTTCTGTTGCTAAAAGTTGAACGCATTTTTATTGTTGTGTCCCTTGCATCAGTCACTTGTGCCAGTACTGGGAAGCGCTGATGAATTCTAACTCTCCCCAGATGCCATCCCAAAGGCCTGAGACATTTGTCCAGGGTCCAGGGCTCAGAATTTGAGTGGTTTAGCATGTACTGCCATCTCTTCTCTTGTGTTTCAATGCATATTGGAAACTGCTAGGATAAACAAACTACTCCAAAAACTGGTATTTTGCGAACTGCCTGCTGCTGAGCATCTAATAAAACGGCTAAGTTTGCTCACTTGCCTCACTGAAGTAATCCAGAGAAAATCAATAGCATAGTCAAGACACAGCCGCTCCATTCATGTGGAAGCTGCAGTTCGGTTAGAAGTTGAACGTGGCATCCCTCAGGCTGTTTTCTAAGGCCAAGGAATTGTTAACCATCATTACAGTGCTGAATGCATGCCATCCAGCACATGTAATGCACCCCCTCACACACACTCCCCCTTGTTTTCTTTTTACCAGAGACAAAATCTCTCCAAAGCCAAGAAAATAATGAACTGTCTTGTTTTATGGTTTGTATGATGCCCAGAATATTAACCCTCTATCCTCAGAATATATCCAAGAGATGGGGCATCGATAAAACAACCAGCTCTTGAGCATAATCACCCGCCTTAAGAATTTGCCTCACATGATCCTAAAGCACTGATCATAATTTTCTTGCTTTTCTGTTAGATCAGCTGTGTTTGACAACTGCTCTCTACAGTCTCTTTTCTGTAGCCATCTCAGCTACACGCTTGCTCTTGTGCCGAGATAAAACAGAAGGAAGGCTTACAAGGAGTACTAATTCATTTTCATAGATGAAGGCTGGCTCTGGGCTGAGCTAAAGTGGATGGTGTCCTGGGGCAACACGCTGCTCACAGCAGTAAAATGGCCCGGGTCCTTCTGCTGACCTCGCTGGTGCCAGAGCCCTGGCACAGCAGGGTGCTGCTGCTGCAGAGGGAGCAATGGGCAAATAGGTCAGGTGCTTCCAGAGAAGGGAGCAGGAAGCATCTGCTGACAGAGCTGCTGCTTCCAGCCCTCCACATTCGATGAGGGTATCAGGTCTGCAGATCCCTCCGTCTCAACTCTTCACCCCGCTTTGGCCCCTTTCTTGCTGCACGTCTTGATTTTTGAGGCAGTAAAACTCATTTTTGCCTGTGCTGCTGAGCAGCTTGGACCAGCAATGTTAATTAGTCCCACAGACCAGAGTTAGACAAAATGGACAAGCTTTCATGCACTCAAGTGCTTCTTGTTTGACATAGCTACTATCTGCAAGTAGAACACATTCAAATAACAGAATACCCTTTAAAATGGGCAACAAATCCAATTAACTGACAGGATCTGAAAGGATGGGATGAGGAAGAGGAGATAAGGAAAAGTAATAAATGTAAAACCACAAAAAAAAGTCCTGCATAAAACGAGAGGGATTTGGAGTGTTTCTTACTGTGGGAGGGGTGATACAGCCAAAAGGAATGGTTGTTCTTACATGTTATCTGCACTTGGGAAAAGCACAACTTGATAGCAGTTTAAGAAATACCAATGGCAGAAGGAAGTACGGCTGCCCACTGTGATCCCAACCAGTCAGTATTCAAAGGTCTGAATTTCAGAAGGGTTTGCATCATCAAGGGTGGAAGAAGCTGAAGCTGGATCTCAAAGTCAGCCCATTCTTACAGCTTGTACAAAACCACCTAACGGGCTATCGCATCCCTGCTGTGAGATGTAGGCAGCATTGCTGAGGAGCCACTAAGAGCAAGTTGTATAAACAATGCTTCAGATGCTGTTTTTGCAGGGTCAGCATAGGGTGAGCCAGGGTACAGCGTGCGCAAACACCCTCGGTGAAACAAAAACCAACTCAGTATTTTACTGCACATAATACACAGCTTGCTACGCAAATGGAAAGGTCAGAAGTCAGGACATGATTGATACTCTTCAAGGATGACACAAAGGAGAAGAGGCCCTGCTCATAACCACAGCACCACTGGCCCAGCAAGAAGCTTTTATTCCTGAGGTTGAGGGTAAGATAACTGTGATGCATCCAGCTGGCAAGGTTGTCAAAGAATTTCCCCAAGGCAGAATCTGAGCCCAGACTCCACTGGGCAAGATAAACAGATGTACCAAGCACATACTGAGATCTCCGAGAGTACACTAATCACGCTTTACACCATGCCTAGAAACAATCCCACTAAGGTTTGCTGCTTGGATGCGATGACCTAGATACTTGCAAGCAACGCAGTAGAAGGCAGCAGCATTTTCTCATGGAGTTACTGGCAGGATTCTCCAGCCCTGTGAAACCAGCAGGTGCCAGGCATGATAAATGATCCCAGCTCTTTACTGTTAGGTACAATATTAGTAGGACAAGGGAACAAGCACACTGAAAAGGGACAGTCTCAGGAGAAATACTGAAGAAATCCTCTGGGCATATCTTGACGTCTTCCTTATGCCAAAATCTCCTTCACCCTTCGACATCCTTCTCCTCCTCCCCGCTGCCACCCACCAGCAGGGACAAAATAAGCAGGCTTAGCAGATGAGCATTATTGCCTAGAACATCTGTTTGGAAGCATACTTTTTCAGCAGGGCTAATTGACTATTTCTAGGATTGAGTGCTTTTTAAAGCAAAGATGTGAATCTGATACTAAAAATGAAGTTAAAGCAATTCACCTTTCATGATCTGTTAGCTTGACAGTAGCAAGCCAAACAACAAGGTCAGTAACTCTCTCCATACTAAAAAATTCATGTCTCCTGATTTCTCCTTTGCTTCTTACCTTCTATGTACCTCATAACTCTGCTCAACGTCTGCTGAAGACAGAAGATTATTCATGCGAAAGTCACAATCCCTTAATTAATGCTAATACACACCCAAGAGGATCCCATCATAATTAGTGCAGCTCGGTGAAAGTACTGGAGAAAACGGAGAGCTCAACATGCAGGCTGCTGTGCCATCAGATTGACAAGGAAGCTGCAGAACTACTTTAAAGCAGCACAGGGCTGAATCCTGCTCCACTTCCATCTATGTCACTTTAGTGATGCTGTCACAAGATACAGTGCTGTAAGCATGAGAATCAGCCTTGTAATTCAGCGATGACTTTGTTTTAGTTAAGATTATCTCCAGGCCCTGAGAAGGCACTTATTCCTAAAACACCCCAGCCACCCTGGCGAGTTTTGAAATCATGTACCAATTCTGGCAACAGACTTCTGGGCTGGAGCAGGGACACGAAAACAGTCTGACTTGTTCAGAGCACTTCAGTTCAGTTGCATTTTCGTTTGCCGTTGACCTGCCTTTTGTTCATCAAATGCAATGGTGGAACTCATCCTGATTTCCACAGCACAAAATCAGGCCAGGTCAAAAAGCCACAGTGGTCAGCATCCAGTAGTGATGTGAGGTATCTAAAAGTAGGTAGCAATGGACTTGAATTACATTTTATTTTATTCTACGATACAAGCGGTTCTATGTATACAACTAAGTAGGCTATCTCCTCAATTCTGCTGCTGAAGGCAATAGCCAAATCAGTTCACAGAGGAGGCCTGCCCTGATGTTAGACACCTGTGAGGTCAGTGAGACGTGCCCATATTCTGTTAGGGACTCAGCACCAGAAAAAGGCCATTCAGCATCAAGGGACAGCCACTACACTTAGAAGTCAGAAAGATTACACCCAACAATGACAGACAGCTCCAAAGACTATTTTAAAATGGCAGCTCACCCTGTGAATGACTAAATAATGTCTTTTACTGACTTTTAGTCAATTTATTATACGGTAGCATTCAACAATCAAAAGTCTGCTCTTCTCATGCAAGTTAAAATAGTGTAGTGGCAACCCTTGACTAAGCATGTTCCCACTGTGTCCTGTAATAGCGTAAAACAGCTTGCAAAAAAACCTAAAAAAAAAACAAAAAAAAAAAAAACACACCACCACACCAAAAAAAGCAACCACAAACAACCCTACAAAGGCATACTGTTCAGGGTGTGCCAGCCTGCATTCCCCCCTAAATGCTGTGGCTGACATCCTCGCCCCATGGCAGCAAGAGGAAGGCTCTCACAGACCACAGATACAGCTTTCACTTTGGTGCCCATCCTTCCTGCTTCTCTTGCTTTCTCAGTCCGCCTCTGACCTCCCCTTTTAGCTCACACACTCGTGCAATCACTGCCAAATTAAAAATTAAAGACATTAAATCAATACAAACCTCAGTGCTAACAATCTGTGTCCAAGCCTCATTGTTCATTCCCCTTCCTTGCTCCTGTTCCTCTGGGCTCTTGCTTTTGCGGTTTCTATTTCTCCCATGTGAGGAATCATTTATGGCAAAGGTGCCAGATTATTATTAGGAATGGTACACCAGCTCTCTTGGGAAGAGTTGAAGAAGTAGATAACCTGTAAGCATGTGCCTGAACAAAGTGCAGGACAGTGGAGGCAGCTGAGCTTTCCCTGGTCTATGGGCAGATTATGGGCAGCATCAAAAGCAAAACTGCTGCTTTTATCTCATTCTCAGCCCTGCAACGGAGATCAGCTTCCATAAAACAGCAGTTAAAGGGTCTCTCTTAATGGCTAAAGCTAAATCTCAAATTCTTTCAACCATAAGAACACAAGCATTTATTCACCACTGGAAGGACTGGAGATCCAGGTTCAGTTCTGTGTTTGGACAGATCCTTCCTTGACTCCTTACAGTAAGTCACAAGCAGCAGTAACCTGAAGACTGCTACTTGACTGAACATCACAGAGTGGAAGACAGAAGATTCTAAGCTAGAGAGAGAACAGGAAATTTGAGAGCACTTTGTCAAGCCCAAACAGCCAAGGGAAGTTGAGGCAGTTTGACTTCTATTAATCACTTCATAATGAACCGATTCTTTCTATAGTATATTGCTATCTGTCTATCTATCTATCTATCTATCTGTCTGTCTATCTATGTATCTATCTAAGAATATATATAGCATACAGGTTATAGAAAGGATATATACTATACAGTATACACATACAAAACTATTCATGTCCTTAAAAAAAAATTAAGCCTGTAACCCTGCAATAATAAGGAGATCCAAACCTCAGACTTTTGAGCTTTTATTACCGAGAGTGAGAAAAAATATTTTTTAAGGGATGAAAGCCACAAAGGGTGTTCCCATCTCCTTTTCCCTCCGCTTCAGTTCCATACAATGCACGGTGTGTGGCATTTACCTGACAGCGTGATTCTTGCAGTTCTGCACACCACAATGGCGAATTTGAAGGAGCATGCTACAAACAGCACGGCCTCAACTCACGCTTGTTTTACTAACCCATTGTGTCTATTTTTATAGCCTACTTGAGAATTCTACAATGGTGTCAAAGTTATAATTTCCTGCAGTCAGTCTCCTAGAAACATTGCTCCCAAGCAACCAGCATTTTGACCTCTGCCCTTTCTGATGCTCAGAACCTCTTAGAAACAATAACAGCAATTTAGAAAACAAAACAAAATCCCACAAAGGTGGTCATATGCAGAAGGGAGAACTTCAGCAATGTCTGTGGCTACTCTCTCTGCCCTTGTCTCCCAACATTAACACTTTCAAAAGAGATGTTGCCCTCTCAGGGTGCCTCAATATTACTGTTTTAGCTCACATCAAGCGTGAGCTTTGGAAGCAAGCCTACAAATCATTCTCACTTTCCAGACTTTAGTTCACATCATGGAGATTTTGAACTGGATTTTCTTTTATCTTGAAATTAAATTGGAAGACATGTCCAACAGTTCACTCAATGTTCTCCAGCCCCCAGTGGGCAATCAACTACCTGGTACCAGACTGGAGTTAGTCTGTAGTAAAACCCCTAAATGTACATGGTGAGAACATCAGTCCTCGGCACCACCTGCTCCTCTCCTTGTGCAGCGTGCTAACTGCTAGCATAGGGACAGCCTCTGAAACAAGTCTCTGACTTTCTCTGGGGACTTCTTGCTGATGGCCTGCTGGGCTACAGTTGGGCAGCAATCCCAGGCTGGCAGAGTAACCTAACCCACCATACCTGACGTGAAAGGATGCTACTAATCTAAGGAGTAACAAGAGGCTTGCTTTTCCATAGCAGAAAACATTTGGCTTTGATTGGAACGTCTCCTGTTGTAGAAATGCCATTTTCACAGAGACATAGCACCCAGGGACCTCTCCAGCAGAAAATCAAATACTGCAGCCACCAGCAAGCGAGCTGCGTCCCTGTCTCGAGCTGGGCAGAGGCCTCTCAGCTACCACACTGCCTGGGGGGATGCTGGCAGGGACGGTCACACTGACCTTCCCTATCACCAACGCTATGAAAAGTGTAGCAGGAAACAGCATTGCAGAAGTATAGGCACAGCAGGGGACTGAGGGAAAAATGCACATTAATTAGATCACAGACAGAAAAGAATGGTGGTCTATTTTTTCAGGGTCAGCATTTTCGAGGATGGGAAAACAAAACACTTTTGCGTATGGTTCAAAAGAACACAATGTAAAACAATGTTTGAAGCTAAGGATCTTCTAAATTCACAACAGGATTTTTGCAGAGATCAAATAAATTTTTTAAAGACAGAAAGAAAACTCAGGCTTAAACATTGCAGAAAACCCATGGTTTTGACTAGGTACAGTAACAAGTGCCGGGCTGGCAATATCCTCCAGCCAACTCTTTTTGTCAGAATTTATCATAAAAAGCATTTCAAATGGCCTCTCTGCAGCTTAACTGAGCCTTCAGCAGAAGTTCTCTTTTGGGAGCTGCATAACCTACAGGACAGAACAGCTGCCCAAGGAGACCTCCTTGTCAGTCACACACCGATATGTGGATGTTAGGAGACAAAAAGCTCCAAATGGATCAAAAGCAATACAGTGAAAATAAGGGATATTTACATATATGGAGAAATGATAGCAGAAATGGTATCTAAACCATGTGTTACAAATAAATATAAATGTAAAGCACATCTTACCACATGCTTTCACATGATGACTTTTACCATCAGCCATGAAGTTTTGGTTGGGTTTACTGCATGCAGTCAAGAACTTTCAGCTGTATTTGTGTGTTGCGATATTGCCAAGGCCTTCAGAGTGTTTTATTCACTAATTAGATGGAGACTGGTAGGCTGAGTGCCAGTCTGTGCCATTACACAATTACATGAGGAGGTCTGGATGATGTAGAACTTTCATCACCCATTTGGGATTTTAACAGGCCGTTTCGCTTTCTCTACTAACACCAGCTTATTGCAGTAGGTGCTGTCATTGGTGCTCAGCCAGCCAGAGCTGAACTTGCAGCCAGTCTGACACAAGCGCATGCTGTTGGGTATCAATTAAAGAAGGGCTAAGAGTACCATGTGACCCATCTTCCTCAGCTGTGCAATTAGCGGCTTTACAAAAGCATCTTTGAGGATCCGAGCACAAGTTAATCTTCTGGGGCAAAACAATAGAAGAAACAATCAGCAAAACATTTCAAATGGGATTTAAGATAATGCTGCCTAGAACTGAAAGGTCATGCATCTATGTGATGACCAGTTTTCGGACACTGGCAAAGCACCATGTCTTTGTTTCTGGAATGAAAATTCCAACGGAGAACATTGCCCTTCATGTTCGCATCTTTGTTTCTACATTTGGGAAGCCACAAAATCTGACCCAGCATGTTTGCATACCTTATTATAGCATGAGATCACCCTCACGGCTATAATTTGAAAGAGAAAACTTGTCATTCCTGGTCAGATACCCACTGCATACACTACATTTGCTTTGTCAATCGTTCTGAGACCTAAAGAAAGCGAAGAAAGGCTGCAGTTTCTGCAAAATAAACTTTTTTTCATTGAGTTTGTGCAATATTCAAATCACTCTCCTGCTCTGACTGGCATTGGAGAGAGTGGCCTTCAGCAGCTTCCTGTGATGTGCTCACTTCCCATCTCACTAATGGGCAGTCTCCGTGAGCTTGCAGTCCATGATATTGCTCCTTTACTATTTCCTATGGCTTGGAAGAACCTGGCTGACTGGACGCTCCAGGCTCTGGGACACCAGCTACATCTGGCCTGGCTGGAACTGAGCCCACAAACAACTAGATTTCTCATAACAGACTCCTCCATGCAACTGGCTTTTACAAGTAATTTTCTATTAAGGATGAGGGAAAGTGGTGAGGATCAGCTCAGGTAAGCACTGCGATTTGGAGCCTGTCCAAATGAGATCAAACATTTTGAGTTCTTCTCTTGTTCAAGGCTCTGTCAGCTCCTGAAATTTCTGGCAGTTGCTTAATGCCTTCTGGCACTCTCCTCTTCATCCGCAAGCACACAATATCCTTGGGGGCTTCACGGGAATTGCTTCTTTCTAGCACACTCCCAGGACTGCTATCTTTTACCCAAATGAGAAATACATTTGTGGAAAACATGTGATGATCTTCTCCCTCTGTTCTATCTAAAATCATTGAGCAATGATTGAACATAAAAACAATGCTTAAATCCAAAAGTTAAATAACCTAGCTCAAGCCCAAGGAAAGGTTTCTGTAACAGTTTGGCGCAAATTAGGTTGGCACCAGATTTTGTAATGGCTGGCTCAGTTCCTAGATTTTACAGACACCTGTTAGCAGCCATTAGCCACATCTTTGGGTTTTACTTCTAATACAATGGCATTATTCCAAAAAAAATTCTCCAGCAGGTAACACAGATGGGCAATCAGCACCTACCAACCAGATAAGTGTAAATACTGTGTGTGGTAACAGCTAGAATGAGGATTCATTGTGTTTGTCTGACATGATATTCTCGCTGACATATCAATTCAGTTAATCTGACACTCAGCTAACATTTCCTGCACCAGAGCAATTCACAGCAGGGATACTCAAATGGCAGAAAACCCTTTCCAGATCTAGGTGATCAGAGAATGTCACCAAGACATTGTGGAGGTAACGCGATGTTCCCCAAACTTCTGCAGAAAGCTCACAATTCTCACTACTCTCCCATCTCTGAGCAGTAGCAGCAGTTAATTCCTACAATCCCAGCCATTAAAGTGGCATGAGAATGGTCAGAGCTCTTCAACGTCAGCAGAATTAACCAGAGGACTTAAAATCACTTTTCTTTGGATTGGACAGAGTATGGAGCAGTCTCAGTGAACAGCAACACAGTGAAACATAAGTCCTGTGTTCCTTGAGATCCTGTTGATATTAAATGATATGCACAAGCTTGACATCACAACTTTGTCCACCTGTGTAAAACATTTCTTCAATCTCATCTTGCTCTACAGATGTTCATTAAGCCTCGCTCCCAGTCCTGTGACATTGGCCGTATGCCCATTTTGCAGATGCCCAGGATGAGGCACTGCTAACTGCTAGCTGGGGAGCAGTGGTGGGCAGAATTCCAAGTAAAACCTAAGAATTCTTATTTTGAATCACTCCAGACACTCTGTGATATTGGTTTCCCTAGAAAACCTTTAAACTTGAGTCATACAGAGGTCAGAAGCATAAATAATCATACTCATTACTTGTAGGCATAACTCCCAAGAAAAGCAACAGGGAAAAGTCCCGACATTCCTTTCCCCCTCCCTATCCACCCTGAAACACTGGCAACATCCCACTGAACCTAATGGAGCCAACACTCTTGGCACTATCAACTATGACTGTCAAAGCTGTGTTCTCATTAGTTACAGGAGATTTTTGTGATGTTCAGGCACATGCCTAAGAGCAGAGGCTTTTACAGAGCAGTCTGTCTGAGATCGAGACACTGAAACTCTACGGTGTCTTATGCCATTCAGGTATCACTAAAGCCAGATGATAATGACTGAATAATAAATTATCTAAATCAGGGGTAGAAAAGCTACGGCTGTGGAAGAGCTCCCATACCAACACTGTATCATGTGGTTGCCATAAGGCTATGTTAGTCTTGGGGCTCATGGGTAATCTGAGTCCCTTGCTGGGACCTGCCAGAAGCTGATGCCACCAGGTCTTCAGCAGAGGTGCAAGAGGACGGCCATTGCACCGCACTTACTTTGTCTGTCTTTAATAACAACAGTCAGTTCCCTTCAGGCAAATGTTTGTAGACCTATTCAGGCAAATGTTTGTAGACCTATTCAATGAATGACTTCAAGGCGATTTGCTAGCAGCCTGCATTTCCATGCACTGCAGCAAGTATCTTCATAAAGGCATCAAAAAAGAAATAGAGGCTTTTGACAATCAAGATGTCTCTTGAATCTGAGCAGTGATTACTGCCATACATGGATTTGTTCTACTCATTTTAATCATATTTTCTCTTTTCTGGGTTGTCTTGCTACTCCTTCTCCTCAAAACACTTCATTTTCCTATTGAAGAAATACTCCATTAGCCTTACTTTTACAGATTTGGGGCACCAGTTGTCATTGCAGACCAGGAATTATGGATGTTGGGACCTGCACTGTAATTAGGCTTTGTAAGAATGAAGTCTTCTGTCCGACTCAACACTACTACAGCACTGCTCATGCTGATAAATTAACTTAAGATCTCTATATTCCCATGACAAACTGTTCTACAGGGACTGCAAAAAGGCATCTAAATACAGCATTTTAAATCTATACACAGGTAGATTATTATCACATAATACGAGGGCTTCTATGAAGGCAATGCCTCCCATTTTATGATGTTGGCCCAAAACATCAGAGGCAGATGTTGGTGGTATGGCAGTAGGGGTTGAACCTTCCCAACAACATTCTGTTCCATGTTGTTGCCGTGTGACAGATGGCAGGAGAGGGGCACTCTGACACAACGGCGTCTGACATGGGAGTGTGGATGGAGCAAAGGGGTGGAACTGAATTCCTCCATGTGGAATAAAGGGCACCCATTGACATTAATCGACACTTGCTGAATGTTTATGGAGAACAAATAGTGGATGTGAGCACAGTGAGGTGGTGGGTGGTGTATTTCAGCAGTGACTATAGCAATGTGAAAGACAGGGCATGTTTCGGATGGCCATGCACAGCTGCCACTCCACAACATGAAGAGCATCTCAATCCACTCATCCATGCAAATCTGCAGATTATGACCAGGGAACTGTGTATGGAGCTGAATATCAGCTTCAATGCATTGGAAACGGTGGTGGCAACATTGGAATATTGCAAAGTTTGCACCAGGTGGGTCCCACTAATGCTCACACATGAACAGAAAAAACACAATGTGTGAGTTTGTCAGGACCTATTGAACCAATATGAAGGTGGCAGTTTCCTGGATTGTATCATTACTGGTGACAAGACGTGGTGTCACCACTATGAGCCAGAGTCAAAATGGCAGTCCATGGAATGGTGACTTATGAATTCTCTATCAAAGAAAATGTTCAAGACACAGCCTTCAGCGGGTAAAGTGATGTGCACTGTCTTTTGGGTTAGAAAAGGTGTGATCCTTCTGGATTGCCTGGAAGACAGACAAACCATCAACTGTCCATTAAATCACAACGCTGACTAAGCTGAAGGCTCAAACTTCCAGAGTCAGACCAGAGAAGAAGACAGCCTTTCTCTTTCAATATGATAATGCCAGGCCCCATACCATCTTAAAGACCATGGCGCACATTGCCAATCTTGGGTGGACAGTCCTACCACACCCACTGCATAGTCCAGATTTGGTGCCTTCTGATTTGCATCTGTCCAGGCCGATGAAAGATGGACTGTGTCGACAACATTTTCCTAACAGCAACATCACAGCAGCTGTGAAACAGCAGGTCACCTCCACTGGTGCAGATTTTGATGAGTGCAGCATGCAGGCTCTTGTTCATCACTGGTGAAAATACAGAGCTAGTGGTGGTGACTATGCTGAAAAATCGTGCTTATAGCTGAGAATGTGCTCTATCATACAGTGTTATTGTGCTCCTTGTATCTGTTGCAGTTTCCATGGAAATAAACAGGAGACATTACGCTCAGAGTGACCTGCATATATACCTTGCAAATTGCAAGGTTTACCAACCAGTAACCAGTCTCGGTACCAAGCAGCCTAGATTCTGCATTCCATGGTTTGGGCAGTAAGGGAAGCCCAAGAAAAGAGGAGGCTTTCTCCAAGATAGATAAAAAATCTCTTTGGTAGTTAGATTTAAATTTTTTTAAGAAATGTAACTGAATTCCAAAGTGGGCTTGAATCTCAACTTGATACCAATTGAGCTACCAGAAATAAGACCATCAGTGCACGAAAGCAAAGATGTGCACTGGCTGAAGGGCATATTTTCAAGGGCATTAGCAGAGCTGATACTCAAATGGAACAGTCCTTACTCCCACGGAAACCACAATTTTTGTTCTTCAAAGCAAGGAAGTCATCACCCTGAATGCTTTCACTAGACAAATATTCTTCTAATCTTATCCAAGGCTCACCAAAGTCAACAGAAAGCATCTTCTATGAGCCAACCAGTTTCTTCCTTCTAGGGGTTTTCACTGCAGTCATTCGTTTATGAAAAACAGTGCTCACAGCTTTGTGGGAACAGTTTCCAGTCTGCATCATATCAGACAGAACAAAAATTAAAAGTCAGCATCTTCATCACCCGCCATTCTCTTATTTTTAACAAAATCTTGCCTGTGCATGTGGTTAAAATGCTACCCACCCAGAATGGGGTATGTCCCATTTTGCAGAATTTTCAGTGGCAACAGCTGTGATGAAAAATTAAATGTTCCAGGATGGAGGAACATTCAATGCTCTTCAGTTAAAAACAGCAAAAAAGGTTTTGTGGCATTGCTCTTTCTCTCTCTCATCCGGCTGTTAATCTGGGCTTCCCAGCAGGCCTTCAACAGAAGAAGCCAAAACCGGGGGGTAGAGCCTCAGCCACTGTATATTGTTAGAGTTCTCTCTGCTGAAGTCACTGAAGCTATGACAGTTTACACCAGCTAAAGATCTGCCTGCAGGGCTTGAAATGCAGTCAACTGTTGTCCCTCCTCTCCCTTCACCACGCAAGCAAAATTTTGTATCTCTTCTAAGGTAATTCACTCCATGCTATAGGGAAGAGGAGAGAAGAGGAGGGGACTTCCCTAGATTAAACATTTGCTATTCAAGGCTAGGACAGAAACCCACAAAACTGAGTGATCAGAATGCACCACATGGAAATGATGATGGAAAACCCCAACAAATAAACATGCCAGCAAAGCCTGTGTCTAAATAACATATTATTGTAGGTTTTCTTTAAAAAATAAAACAGAATTTATAGTTGTTGCATGTTTTTTATAAACATTTTCTTAGTTTCCTGTATTCTGCTTTCTCTCTTCTCTCCATAAATTTCTCCCCTCCCTCTACAGTCAGTATGTTCAAAAGGGAGACATCACAGAAACAACCAGGCCAAGAACAATTGAAGAAGCATGCAGAAGCACAGGGCAGGCTACAGGACGACTGGGAGCAGTGCATCATTTTTGCTTTTGAGGACCATCTGATTAGCATCAAAATAGAGATGATAAGCTGTACAGAAAGTCTCTCTTACTTAAAGGTAGAATGAAAACCCAATTGTATGTGGGCACCCCTTCACCAGGGGAGATACTCTGCAATTTATAGCCACTCTAAGTCTGGTCCATCAAAAGAGCTTTGGGTATGCCACCAAAGGAATCCTCCCCATATGGCAGCCATGGGAAGCTCTCTCCCCTGTTACAGAGTTCAGGTACTATAAAACTGAGTGAGCAAAAGCAATGTGTTTCATTTTACCTGCCTAAAAGTTAGGTCTAAGCTCTTACCACAGGCAAGAGAGACTATGCACTTCCCCAGCAAAGTTCTTCCCACCTTCTTTAGGATGGGCTGGATCTGTCTTCAGAGGTACTTGTCTTTCTTCACTGTCTCTAGGGGGCATCTTAGATACTTTTAGACAGCTAGAAAAATGAAATTATTTTCACCCACTTGTCGAAACTGGTTCCTTCCATCTTGCAATTTGACTGATAAGATTAATTAGTGGAATGAACTGACTCAGGACAATATTGAAGATCAGGGACTTAGAGGATTCAAGAAAAGATAAAGGAATCCAAGTTCTCTGCTGATGTAAAGGAGTAAAATTTATAGTTACTGTCTGCCCTGTCATTAGCAGAACAGTATTTCTATAAAGAAAGCTTTGTATTCCAGTTCATGAGGTACAGAACATGTGTCGATTGTGCCCAAAATGCCAGCTTAGTAATTTCCAGTCTGGTAGTTCTGACAGTCTTAATGAACAGGCTATTTGCTCAGCAAAAAACAAGGACTGGAATATGGAGATAACTGCATTAGGTGGACTGACAGGCTCTTTAAGAATAACTGTGTAAGGCCTGCCCTAAATATTCTTAGTCTTTCTGTGCTAGTACTTCCTCACTTTCTTAAGCATGAAATTCACTTACATATTCAAAAAGGAAAAAAGCAAGGGGTAGGGGGTGAAGAAGAAATCAGCATTTTCAGTGTACAAGCATATTTACATAATCAGGGCAAAACCCTGCATTTTAAAAATGCCCTAGATACATATTTACATGAGAGAATGCAACGATTCCAAAGAGGCTGATCATGTGCATTTTAAGTATAGCTAACTACGTATTTACACAATCAAGACAATAATCCCCATTAAGGTGGTTTCTTTCTTTTTTTAACATTGCCACATTAGAACACGGAACAGTTATTAATCCATACAACTCCATATTAACTCCTCGATACTGCGTGTCCTCAGGGCATTCCAGTACTAGCAAACATACACTGAAACCCAGAAACCTCAGGAGGGAAGAGGTTCCCTCTCTTGCTGGGTTTTGCTCAATTACTAGTCCTCTTCTAAGAGATCTCCTGTAACCACAGTTTCTCTGCTGCAAGCAGTATCCCTCTCAAGTCACAGCTGATCTGCAGCAAGGAGAGAAGTAAGCGCTTTTAAAAAACCTGCATCCAGAATGCTCTTTCTGAATGAATTGTGCCTACACAGGCACCTCGACACCTCGACACAGCTACTGCTGATGGAGGAGCTGAGTGCAGATGTACGTGTGGCGGTGAACTCCCTTTTCTCTTCTGATGGGGAAACCTGGTCTTCTTTGGGGCTATGGCAAACAGAGAGCAGATGGGAACCGCTCTGGATGTGACAAGGCATCGGGAGACATGGCAATGGGGAGAATAAGAAAAGGTCTGTGCTGTCACCACTAACAACTTCTTACAAACAATTTAATGTAGCAAATAGGTAAGTGACATAAAAAGGAACCTTCCTATTCTTCCTCCATACCCTGTGCATTTTCCCCATTAGGAAGTCCTGTCTCATTAACAAGTTGAAAATATTTTAGTATCTTTTTTCTCTTCCCTTCTCCCAGCCTCATTTCCAGTGACGCAGGTATCAGCGTGTTTCAGGAAAGGAGAGATACCAAATTTTGTATCCTTCTGCTAATCCACCATCTACAATCAACTCAACTACTTCAGTCTATCTGTGGGCACATTTTTTTTTAAATAGACTAAAAATAATAAATTATGAAACATTTTAAAAATTAATGCATGCTGCAGTTTAAGCAGCTGTCAAATTCATCTGCTCCTCCTCCCCACAGAAAAGCCTTTCCTTCCTAAAATACCAAAACCCTAAAGACAGTCAGACACAGAGCTGTGACGGGCGCAGGAAGGACAAACATCCATCATCAAAAGTACCGGCTGTCTTTCACATCTTTTCTGCATTCCCCCTTCCAGCCCAACCACATCGGCAGAATATCTGAACTCCCTCCAATGCACCGAGCAGCGTGCCTGCCATCTGGCGTGTGCGCTTCATCCTTCCTCTTATCTGCTCTCAAAGGGGAGAGCTGTGTATACAGTTGAGTGTTTCAGTAGGGTTTTGCTTCAGGTTTCCAATCTCTACACCAAGTCAGGCTTCCTGCCCACACATGGACAGAGCATGGACAGGCAGGAAGAGCGGTCAGCAGTACACAGTAAGAGCCAGCCCAGAGAACCAATGGTGACATTATTCTTGGGAACAGTCATCAACCTTATATCAGTCACGTCTGCGATGTTTCACAGCACTTTTGTGCTGACCAATCTTTCTATGCATTTATTTTGCATAGACTAACTTCTGCTGTTCTTGTTCTCTGGTTCCTCATAATACTCCCTGCTTTCATTGTAATGGAGAACTTCTAGCAAAATTTTGTTTCTCTGACAAATGTCCGTCTTGTTCTTGTTCTTTTTATACTCCTTTGCACCTTCCAGGTCTCCTCAACAAACCCCATCTCCACTGATACCAGCCTTACACAGCTGAGAATCCAATGGTAAAATGACCAAACATGGGAGGAATCATCATTTCAAGGGCTGCCTCTTCAGCATCTCCAGCCACTGCCAGGGTACACAGGGACACAAACCAAATTCACACCCTCTATCTGAAAGCATTATCACACAATAGCAAATAGGCCACCCAACCACAAAGAAGAGAACAATGCTGAAAGATTTAAAGAGTTTCACCTCCTTCTCAAGAGAATTATGGAGCACTATGCTGCCTGGTAGGCAAACATCTTCATAAACGGTTGTGGTAATTTCTTACTCAAATTAAGCAAACGATAGTATTCACCCAAACCCATCCATGTGCTCACTTGAGGAGAGATCCAAGCTGTGGGTATCCCTGAGGTTGCTTGCAGATGTGAAAGCTGTTGTGTGGCTCTTTTATGAATACTTCCCTTTGCTGCAAACCCACTGTTGTGAGCACCACCAATAAATGGACATCAGGACAGAGAAAGCACAGAAGAAAACAAACTTTGGCAGGGTCATCAAAGGAAAATATTGATCAAGAAGAAAGTTAGGCAGCCAACACAAGTGAACCAAGAAATCAGCTGTGCTTTCAATAGCATACGTCTCTTGGGCCATAAAGCTGACACTGAGACTGCACACTTTCATTCCAACCCAACGCATTTATTGGAGAAGTAGAAAGCTAATGTTGGCCTACTAACAATTGCTGTCCACTGTAAATCACCGCGGGACCTCCCTCGAAGCAGATTGCCTCCCATTTATCTCACAGGCATCAAGGAACCCTTTGCCCTTTCCAGGTTGTTGTTTGGCCATTAAATGAAGACATTGCCTTTCGGGGAGAAGAGTGGTTCACAAAAGCCAGCATGCAAGATGGACAGATCTAATACAAGGTTCAAAACATGGCTTGAGGATATACACGACTCAATCCCAAGTTACCATGAGTTTCTTGCGAAGATTTGACTTCATTTTATTTCCCTTTCTGGAAAAAAAACAACAGTGCTATTAAGGTTTGTCTGTGCTCTGCAGGGAAAGTACAACAGAAACCAGTGGCTCCTCAGGGCGGGATACATGCACAGAATTGCTGCTGTTTAAATTGAAGGAGAATCCAATGGTAAAATTGGATCAGTTCTGCAACAGTTCTGCATCAGTTTCCTATAAGTTGTCCAAAAGCACTTCTTCCTGCAGAGTTAATATAGGACTAGAACGGCAGAATTTAATGCTATAATTTTCACAAATCTGAGTTATGCTGAACAATTCCAAGAGAGTGTGTGTGTGTTTTTAACTAAAGAACATCCTTTGTAATTCTTGTACCATTTATGGGAACACCAACTGATAAACAGTTTTTGTGGGAAATACAAAGGGATGTGGAAAATGTGGAGAAGAGATATTTCTCTGCACTTTCTTATCATCTGGACTCCAAGGACTGGGCTAGATACATTCCCTGATAAACTGATTGCTTCTGACGTCAGTGTCCTCTTCTACTGAGAGGGAGCAAATGTGTCCCACAGTGCTCCCAGTTCACAACACATTTAAGGTCTGAGGGCCTGGAGTCAGGCACGCACTGAAGCATCTGTCTGCTGCAAGATGTTGGGGCCAGGCGGAGAACGAGGTGAAAGCCCCCCAGAGCCAAGCACGCTCATGCAGGAGGTGTGGGTGTCTGTGGATGCTGTCTTGATTTACTCACAGACTGCAAACATGAAGCAGATATTTTTATGTTCTGTTACTAATGTTAACCACAGAACTAGAAAGGTTCTCCATGATCAATAAAGATAACAGTATGAAATCCACAAGGGCCAAGCCGCTACAGAAATGTGAAGTAGTAGAAAAAGTTAATAAATTCCGGAGGAATGCTTCAAGCTCACTCCATTTCCAAGGAATCCAGAGACTCCCAGCATACGTCGTTCACAGGCCTGCCTTCTCAGCGCCTGCTCCAGAGGGGGCTTGGACAGACTTCAAGGCGAATCTGCAGCTATCTGTGTCCGCTGCCAGGAGGAGTTTAATGGCCCAGTGCAACAAAGCACTGCTGTCAATTGACAGAGGACTGGAAAAACAGATCGGATGCACGCTTGCCGCTGGAGAAATATGCTGCAAGCCAGGAGAACCTCCCCTCATTCTGATACAGTGATCCTTCTTTCAAAAGCTGGTTTCACATTTATTATCCATGATAGACAGACAATGACTAGGGCTCCCTGATGCTATTATGCCATGATGCTATCATGTCACGAAAACAGAACTCCCCGTAAAATCCAAACATTCTCACAAAACCAGTCTAAAAGCAAACAAGGAAGAAAAAGGTTTCTACCCCTTAAAATGGTAAAGAAAATTGAGAACTTAAAAAGTGAAGGTTGATATAGCCATGTTCTGCTGGATCAGCAATACTGGTGCTGTGAAGTCCACTTTTCACAGGATCACAGAATGGTTTGGGCTGGAAGGGACCTTAAAGCCCACCCAGCCCCAACCCCCTGCCATGGGCAGGGCTGCCACCCACTGGGTCAGGCTGCCCAGGGCCCATCCAACCTGGCCTTGAGCACCTCCAGGGATGGGGCACCCACAGCTTCTCTTAGGAAGTTTTTTTCAACACACTCAGTAATTCGGAAGCCTAACATGAACATTAGCTTTGGCCCTGCTTGCCTCATGCTTTTCCCAAGGTAGCAGCTTCCAGCTTCACCCTTCACATCTACAGAATACTGAGGTGTGATACCCAGGAGGTACATATGGGAAGGGAAAAATAAATGAAAGGTACTGATAACTGCCCAGAGCGAGGGCAGACCCGTATTTCACACTCAGTCTACTCTTCATAAGGATACTCCGATATAATGCGCACTCGGCCTTGTTTTTTAAGACTGATGCCTCTACGTGCCTTTGGACCCATTTGTCTGAAAAATCACTTACAAGTTTGGAAGCACATGGAAACAACACAGACCTTCAGAAACTGTGTTACCGACAGAAGGAATAAAATGAAACACAATCTTAGCAAATGAAAAACAAAATGTGAGCAGGAAGGAGCCTTGTGCTTTTGAGATACTAAAAAGGGTGAAAGGAAATTATAAAAAAGTACATATAAATGTATAAACAATTTTCCTATTATTCTTGCAATACAGCAGGATATAAAGTTGTTTAAAAAGGTCTTTTGAATAACTCACAATGCGCATAATTAAAAGGTTTATTTTTACCTTTCCACTTTTAGGTTAAAGTTGTTTTGCTGATCGGGACAATTACGGTTATAAAGGGGAATAAAAGGAATCAGTCACTTAGAGATATGCAAACCAGAGATACTGGAGGTACAGTCACGACACAGCATTCTGCTACTAAAATTGGTTTCATCTGTGAATTTTATTTCTCCATAAACTATATTTACTTTTTTTTTTTATTATTAGAGGCTTTCCTTTGCTTTATGCAGTCAGTATGTATTTTTACAACTGTAGAATAAGCAGGAAGGCTTTCTGGTTTGGGAAGAAAGAAAAGAAATAGGAACTACAAAAAGCAAAATAACAGCTACAACTTGTAGATTAAAAACAGACAAAGTAATGTCAGAATGTGGATTAAACACTGGCTTTGCTGTTGCCACCAAGTGAAAACATGCAATCTCATGATTTGTGCTCTGCTCAAAACCCACCGGTGCCAGCTGCTCTCAGAAGCAGGGAAGCAGGTCACACACATTACTCTCTCTCTCGGTTCTTACCTTCCCAAAAGTTTTTAATCTGCTGGTATCATACTGGAAGCTTCTTCAGCAATGTCTATTCAGAAGGAGTGCATTTTTACTATCCTTCAGAAGTCTAACTGGCACTTGGGTCTCTCTGTTTTGCTTTAAGTTTTGTCTTACTGCTTAGGGCTGTATAGATCCTGCTATAATAACTCAAAGCATCTAAGCTACGGAAACACTATCTCTCAGAAAAGTAAAAACAAATCAAGATTTGGATTTGGGATGACTTAGCAGCTGACTTCCTATTCATACTCTTCACATTCTTGCTGAGGCTCCAGCTTACTGTATTGGCTGTCATTTTTTTGTTGTTCTTTGATTAGTAAAACACACTTCTGGTTTCTAGGGCACTGTTGAAGCACGTATTCTTGCAATACTCATGCTCAATGGCGTTATAGCATGTGGAGAAGAATGAGTATCTATGAGCACATAGGTTTATTCTGGTTTCTCTGTCAACCAAGAGACTCAGTTGCTTCTCAAATAGCAAGGATGTAGCAAAAGAAACCAGAAGGTACTGAGGGAGAAACACTTGCCCTGCAGTTGAGCACTTTCTTTTATATCAAATAGGTTCTCAAAATAAGGCTTTCCAATAGGTCTTAAAAACTCCTAGGCCTCAGCAATTCTGTCGTGGTAGGACTCTGAGGAGAAGAGCAAGCAGAGTATGACAACCAATGCAGAGTTAGCCATGGTAATCACAGGAACACGTCAAAGGTCTCAGCTTCTTCACCTGCTAAATCTTTGTCATCTTTGTTTTGCAAAAAAATATATTCCTCTCCCATACAGTTGTAAAGGAAATATTTGTAAGTGAGCCAAAGAGTAGCTGTCTGCTTCCACCTGTAGGAAGCCTGCAAGAAATTGTTTCACAAGGTCTAAGCAGTCCCTGTTCACCTCAACCTCAAGCACAACAGTGTGGGCATAGCAAAGGTGCAGGGCCATATGGGTGTCCTGTGAGATACAGGGAGGTCTCCCAATGCTTTCAATTAACCCATGGCTCATGCCAGCAATTTAAATGTGGCTTCTCCAGCTGAGCTTACAATATTTACGCAGGAGTACAAGAGGGCAGTGTGTGCTACTACAGCCAATACTATAGCACCAACAAACCAGAAGACCTAAGCTTCTTGTGTGTCGGTTTAATTATTTGTAATAACACCATACGCACTTCAAAATTAATATGGAAAAAAAACCAGCACAGGTAATGCTAACTTTGGTATGTTACAGCTTATTAGAAAAGACAGAGAAAACAAAACTGCACAGCTCTTAGTTGGAGGTCCCACAGGACCCTAAACCAGGATCCCACGGTGCCTTTTAAAGCAGATTCTCAAATCAGGACTGTATGTGTCACTACAGCACTGTCAGATGATACAGTTCCCAGGTTTCAACATCTCCTCTCTTTTTGCTCACAACTACATACACAAATACTCCCACAGATTCAACAAAGCTCTTGCACGCACCTCTGCCAAGCCCTTGTCTGCAGATGTACGAATTCCATTAAAACTGGCATGAGTTCAGTAAGAAAAAGAATTTATTTCTTTCTGTGCCATAATGCATGCAGGAGTGCTTTCTACCATTGCCATTTGGTGTTTATTAAAAAAAAAATCATTTAATGCAAAACAATTATAAATATTAAAAAAAAATGAGAGGGGAGGGAATACCAGAAAAAATTCATTTGTCCATGACCCTTTGAAAAAGTGCTATTTATCATAAAGAACAACATTCTCCATTATGAACTCAAAGTAGTCCATCAGCCATCTAATTAATAATGTAATAAATTAAATTATCATAAGCTGCTTGCACTAGAGGAGTACTTAAACACAACCACAAAATACAGAAGGGTGAGGAAGGAGTGGAGCATGGGCATGCTGGGTGCCCAGCATGAAATCCTGTCCCCATTCAGCAACCACCCACCAGCTCCAAGGCTCTGATTTCTCGCTGAGACTCTGTACCAGGTTTTACTCTCAACTTACTCTGTGAGATTGCAAAAAATTCCAGCACCTGCATTTCTGCCAAAGAAGGAAACCAAGTACCAAATTCAGACAACTGCTTGATGTGCTAAGTCTTTGATTCAGCACAACACCTTGGCACTGTGGTTACCTCTTAGTGCAAGAGTAAGAGGCATCCAAGGTACTTCTAGCCTCCTGGAAAGATGTCCCCATCCTCTGGGGATCACTATTCACTCATAACCTGGTCCACTGGAAGGTGTCCTTGCTCACAGCAGGGGGGTTGGAACAAGATGATCCCTTCCAACCTAAACAATTCTATGATTCTATAAGGCTAACACACCTTCTTTACTCAAATCTTGAGACATAACATCATTTTAGACTTTGGAAGAAGAAGTGATTATGGCACACATGCCCTAAAAGGCACTTCTTCATCAGGAAATGTCATGATCTAAAAATGTTAAATAACAAAAAACGACATCTTCCCTTTAAAGGGCACATATCCTTGCAGAGGGTTAAAACAGAGGGAGAAAAGAGAGAGGGAGGTGAGGCGAACAACTTGTGTCTTCTGAAAGTGCTATGCAAAATGGGGGGACACTCTCTTCCCATTTGCATTACACTTTTTCATTTACTGCCTGTGTTCCCCACCTTACTATATCTCCCACAAGGACTCATAACGTGGAGTTTCTTCACTAAAGCCTTTTGGTGCTGGGAACACAGCAAAAGCAGAATTTCAGTTTCAGGGACGTGATACAGAGTGTGTCGTATTTCTCAAGGTACTGACTGCCCAACAGTTGCAGAAGAAAAATCACTATCCTGACCTTGTCTAAACTTGCTGTTGTTCTCCCACTTGTGGGTATAGGCCCCAGCAAGGTGGGGGCAGCGGACAACGGGACAAAACAGGGAAAAGGCCGCATGCAGTAGGGCAGTGTCACCAAGCACAGACACAGACAATACACAGGAAAGCAACCCAGCGCACTCCAGGTAATCCATTTTTTTTGTTGTTGTTCTTACAACAGTTTCCAGAGTTGGTGAGATAATCTGTTATTTATCATCTCTGAAGATTTCAGGCTGATGGGTGGTCAAGTGAAACTGTTAGAAATGGCATGGAGCCCAAAACAAAAGCATGAGGAGACATTACACAAAGAGGCCTGCTCTGGATTTGTGCAGTCTAGCTGTCACGGCAGAAGATAAGGAGAAACAAGAATGTGTCTTCTCCAACCACAGAGACCCAGCAGATTTCATTCCTTAACGTCACTCCAGAAACAATTACTCATCCTCACTTGGGCCTGAATCTTCATTTTTCCCACATAATTTCCTGCTTCCCATCGAACTTTGTCTTTTCAAACTCCTTCTGTTTTCATGAAGATTATCCCTCCCAACTTGTGGTTTTGAAGGCATTCACATCCACATACATAATGCAGTGTTTTAAGGGTTCCTCTCCTGTTTGGCCAATCATTCTTAACCCTTTACTCTACCAGTGCTGTCCAGTGCAATAGCAACAACATTTGCGGAAAAGTAGGAAAACAGATCACAAAACAAAACATAGATATACATCTATCTGTAGTTCTGTTCTGTAGATATTATATAGAACTGCTACAAGGCAAAGTAACTACTAATATCCTGTGTTTCCAAGCAGCGATCTAATATGGACATAAAATACACACTTATACTCCTCCTTTCTTTCACGTGGCCATGCTGAATATACTGGAGCTAGGCCAGAAAAGGACCTTTCTTATCTCTTCTAGAGAGCCACCCACCACAGCAGTGGGGAGATCTGGGGAGCTGTGGCCAAAGCAATGGGGGTGATCGGGCACGGGGTGTTCAGAGCCTCATTGCCGCACATGAGATCCCATCAAAATACACTGGGCTGCTGCATAGAGGGGATCTTCAGTCTCTGAAAGAAATTATAGCCCCTTACATCTACTGCCCTGGGCAATCTCAAGGAACGTTCAGGAACTGGCTGAAGGCTCAGTTTTGTGCTTTGGAGTTTCTGGCCAAATTTATCGAATCTAATGTCAGACACCTGCCTTGAGGACTGCGGTGAGAGCAGAGTCCCTTTGGTCTCTCCCACAGCTGGAGATGAGGCACTTTCAGAAAGCAGCTCAGGTCTTAAGACAAGGGTGACCACACTGCTCCTTTGGGATCTCGTGCCAGGGGAGATGAGCCCAGGTCTTAACAAACAAGTCTCTTTGTCTGGCAGGACCTTTTGAAGCTCAGGGACTGGGAGGTCCTGGAGTGAAAAAAAGCAACGCTGCACCCACGTAACCTGAGTGTCCAGGATGCAAAAAGACTACAGTCAATCTCTGCTTTTTTTGTTTCTTAGTTTATTCCTCTTGGCTACGGTCTACATTTCTTGGTAGAAAATTCCTCCATCTCTCTGTTGGCAGACCAGTTCTACACTTGTTGCATATGTGCTGCTTTAACAGACTAATAGCTTAATTTTCCCTACAAAGCAGTAACGTGCTATGGAATGAGCATTTCTAATTTTTTTTAAGCAATAAAAAGTCTCTTGTTCAATCTGTTTAATAGGTTAAGTGGTCATTTTCTATTACAAAAATAATCAAGAATGCTTTGCTTCCCAGTCTCTCCCTCTTTTTTAATCTGATGTTTTAACAGTTTCAGGATCAGGGAAGTGGTTATTTTTGGCATAATATTCAGAAAGACAATCTTGCAACAGTATTCTGTACCAAGCAAATGCTCAAATGAACAGATCTTAAAAATGATTAATATAACAGCAGTGAGATAACCCTGACAAGTACATCTGGTGTTTGTTAACTGAAGATTATTGCTTTTAAAGTTTTAATTGGGCCGTATTAATCGGATGCTTCTCTTCAGTAGACGTATTTCATACCACAAAGTTAAGCCAGGTTTTGTTCAGCAAAACTGTAAACATGCAATTAATCATCAAAAAACAGGGCCCCCTCCTTATGCTTGGAACACACCCCGAAAGTCATTTTCATGGGGTTTTACTTCCTGAAATCAGGGAGACTCCTACGGCTTAGAGCTAGCACAATGTTCTGAACACCGAGTGATGCGTCTGTAATTATCAGGAGCCTGCACAGCACTGGCAAATCTGCCAGGAACCCTTATTGGCACAAATATCCTGCGTGCTTCAGCTTGGAGCCTCTTCATGAGAAATGGTTTACAAGAATAGGACTGCAGCAGCCCTTTGTTTCCCTCGTCTGTTTGAACAGAATGTTGCCTTGTCCACATTAAGGGAGGCAGCAGCTCTGCTTTTGCACCAGAGGCCTCTGATCCACTCAAGGATGGCTTTGCCAGTGTTCAGAAGGATTCTCTTCTCACAGCACTATGACCAAAGCCAAGAGGGTATTAACACAGAGAAAGTAAGAGAAAAATCACTACCATGTCACCTAGATTGTTCAGAGTAAGGTTAGAAACCACTTTTGGAAGGTATGCTGCCAGGAAGGCTGCACAAGCGCTTTCTGCCTTGCAGCTGGGTTAGCTAGTGGCTGGGGAACTGCAGGAAGTGACTGGGTCAGCACCAGCCCCATCCGCCCATGGAAACAATGGGGAAATGGAAGAGTTTCCCATCTACTATGATACATTTTTGTGTTTTTGAGTTTCAGCCAAAATCTTCACATTTTATGGCTTTTTTTAAGCTTATCACTCCTTCTTTCCTTCCTTCCTTCTTTCCTTCTTTCCTTCCTTCCTTCCTCTTTTTCTCCTTCACTTTCTTTCCAAAATTAGTTACCCACTGTGTAAAAGACACATATCTAAGTAGTTACAGTGGATTCTTAGCTACGGAGGCTTCCAGAGCTCTGTACAAGCTCCTGTCACAGTGACAGCACACCCAGTTGTGAAAGAAGATTAAAAACCACAAGAACAATATTATTTATGGGAACAATTTCTACTTTTGCTCTAGAGTAAGAAGAGGTTTTAATCTCTGGCTATGACACAGAATGACATACAAACTGTAAAATATACCTGCGTTATACCGAGGTTTGCAGACACACACTTAGCACAGACCAGAACGCTGTCATTTTCTGGTAAGCTGAAATTATGATTGTACACAAGAGTGTAGTGCATTACGGAGGTATGAGAATGCTTTTACATGAGTAGCTAAATAGCTATATAGAGAATAGCTATATAATGTCTACTCTCATTATGTGGTTGCTATAAAGCTCATTTGCACTGAATTAAGTTGTTCATCTTACAGATCCACGCCAGAGGAGTTATGATTGATTAGGAGTAGTTCCAGCCACGATCTCCTTGAACTCAGTGTCAAAGGTCCGCAGCTGAGTGCCGATGTAAATTAGAGTGCTACAACTTGCCTTTCATTAGCCATCAGGCTTTTGTTTGAAATGCCCCTGAGGAAACTCTGACCTACTCGATGATCTGTAGAAACACACTTCACTCCCACAGGCACAGTTCAGGGCAGCATGCAGCATGAGCCTGGTTTTAACCTAGTGGATACCCTGACTTGTCTCAGCAGAACCACTCACAAGCTTAATGCTGTGCTCCTGCACATACTTGCTGAACCCAGAGCTACAAGCAGATCAGCCTGAGTAACCAGATGTACTGTATTCTCCATGATCACTTTCTGACACCGAAAGGCTTTCTTTTTCCTTTTAACTTGGGACGAAAAGACAGACACTTGCAAGGGACTAAAATCCAGAATTATTTCATTCTTGGGATGCAATGTGTTTTCCAGATTTCCATAATCAGCCAAGCTAACTGCCTGGGAGATGAGGACCCCAGGGAGTTACAGCTCTCTGGCAGCACCACAGTGGAAACCCCACCAGAACCATGATCACAGCACTCCCAGACCATGAATTGGGTGGGGGACCAAGCAGCCAGCCTCAAAGTTCTTGGACAGCCAGTTGAAGAGCTGGGTCTGATAGCAAGGCTCTCTCCACAAGGATGGGGAAGATACCAGAGGGGGCAGCTGGTTGTGAGGCAGGAAGCCATGAGGTGCATCCCCTCGGGGCAGAGTATCTAGCGGGGCTGTCCAGCAGCTGCGGATCCCAAAAGCCTCTGCACTTCCCACTCAGATGCTGTGTTTCAGGCAGATTTCTATGTTGCTGGCAGGTAAGCTGGCAGAAAGCCTTCGAGGTTCCTGAGAAAATCTGGCTGGCAGGAAAGTTTTGAAACCGGCCTGACAGGAGAGGTCACATTGGAGCACAGGGGAAAAGGGGTGATTGACAGAAACTCAGCAGAAATGAGCATGCCTCCATATGATGTTTTACATCTGAAAACTCAGCATATTCTAAGTTAAAAACATTCTTTTGGAAAATTTCCATCACCTCTACTTAAATGACTATCATCTGACACAATCTAACTTTCAGCCTTACAGGACTGGGTCTTCATTTGCTCCCTGCAGAAAGCCCTAATTGGAGTAATATCTGTAGCAGACTGTTTCTCAGAGCAACCTTCATTTCGCCATGGAAAAAGATACACTATGTAGCTCCATCACGGTGCTTGCTATGTTGGATCGGAAATACGATAAAAGGAAAACATTCCCCTAACACAAAATCTCACTCGTAGAAACAGCATTGGTGGGTTACATATGGGTTATGCAAGGTATCCTACAGTTACCAACCTGAGTCCATTCCACTGTGCAGACTTTCCCTCTTCTCCTTTAAGTTTTGCAGACGAGCTCACCGTACCAGGTTGTGGTGGTTAAGAAATACCATTTGAAAGAAATCTGTCATCCAAATTTTAATAGGGTTTCAGCCACTTCAAAGCTGTTCGTTTCTAACAGTTTTAATCCCTTTTCAGCCGCTGGCTGTCTCCCTGCCAAAGTCAAGTCAATTAGTTAAGAAGTCATTAGAAAAGCCCTCAGATATGAAAGCTATGCCTTAAAGTCCATCTCTTTTGCAGCCTCTTTCAAAAGACAGGGCTGCTACTTTGGCATGCTTTCAGCCTCTCGGTCTACCTGAAACACAAAGACGAAATCATCTGCTTTGTTTGATTGCATCCTCACCCACTGGAATACGCTTCCTATGGGAAAGCAGACGAGCAGGTACCAGCAGAGCAGCAGCTCCTGTGCTGCATAACGAACCGGTTGCTTCAGCAGACTCGCTGTGACAAAGCCATGCCCAATTTTTAACGTCCCCAGGGCTGCTGCAGTATGCTCTGGCCCTGCGCAGAAGCCCTGGTGATCAGTTCAGCCCTAGCCAATTACCCATGCCAAAGCCACTCCTTCTGCCAGGGCCAAGAGATGTGCACTGGTTCCCGACTACTCTCAGTGTGGGGTCCTGCGCAACCCAGACTTCCCTGCCAAGAGAAACACTTGGCTTCTCTCTGCCTACAGCACGGGTGCGGGGCAGAGCGGCGCCCCAGGGCAAAACAGGGAGTGAACCAACCTGACAGCACAGCAACACCCAGTGAAATTTATTTTCATTTTTGGCCCATCTTCTCCAGCGAGCTTATCTCATGCTGCCATACAAGCTGTAACTTATGCCAAGACTCAAAATTTTTGCACTCCTAGGCCTGCTCTGAGCAGACTCAGGCATCCCAGTGGTGGAAACACCCATCTTAGGGGTGCCACCATGTGCACTGCGCTCCCCGCATGTCACACGGCTGCAAGGGGCCAGCCACAGCCGCACTGAGGACAGCCAGCACCCACGCTGCCGCCCAGCAGGAGGGGATCCCTGTGCTCTGCAGAGCACACTCATGCAATGCAGAGTGCCAGTTCCTTGGAGGACCATCCTCCAGTGGTGAACGTGGGATTTGCTGCTGACGTGTCCCCTCACCTCACCCAGCCACACCTTGGTGAACAGCATGGGGGAGTGCAAGGCAAACCTGGTCTGCACCACACAGCCCTCCCAGCATACGTGATGTAGAGACGGCGCGCTGGAAACTGCCTGACAGGTCCCTTTCCTAAGCCCATTTGCATCCTAAGGCAGGCTGTCATCAAACTTGGCATTGCAAAATAGAAACTGGCAGGGACCAAAGGCAAGAAGCATGCGCCTGCTGCAAGAGCTTCCTCACAGATCCCCGCATTTTTGCATTGCAGCACAGCAGCAAACAATTATATCAAGCAACCCAAAATTGCTCAAATTACAGATATTTACCCCTACAGTAAGTCAGAATGGGAGTTGATTCACTCATCACTCCAAAGAAACTGGATGGAGTGACTAATGTGGAAATGATCATAATTTTCCCTGCCCTTAATTTTGAAACTGAATTTAAAAACATACAGCCTGATGATGGCAAAAGATGGGTTGTAAATATTTTGATAGAGCAGCATGAAAAAGGAGGCTGGGTGTTAAAAGACATCATAGCAAGAAGCAGAATGGGATGCTCTTGCTGCACTTGCAATTTTCACACGGATAGTACAGCATTAGAAAGATATTGTCAAAATAGAAGAAATTTGGTATATGGCATAATGAGCTAGGGCTAGGAGATGGCTGAAGTGAAAAGACAGGGAGAGCCACCATTTCTAGTGCAGAAATGGCAGGGAGATAAATCTTCAAATTGGGAGAGCTGTAAAGTACAAGAAAAAACTGGCTGTAGCACAATGAGCTCGCAAAAACAAAACAAAACAAAATTACTCTTTGCAGCCTTAGTTTACAGTTTTGGCCAAGTAAAAGCCAATGGAGACAAGAAAACTATTCAGAAGTGCTTCTGAGCCAAAACACTGAGAGGAAACAGAGTTGGTGCGAATAGCTGACACGCTCTACCTTTTCGAGGTGCCTTTTCTTTCCCCTTGGATTTGCTCAGTCCTCCTTCTCCTCCTTGTTCTTCTCCAGTACAGCAAACACTTCATGTTGCGTGGCCTCACAAAATAGTTATCCTAAAGAACTGAGATGACCCTGGGGATTTTTTGGCTAGCACCACCTCACAGGATTGTGATGTTTAGACACCTGGGCACTGCTGTGAAGCCAGCCTGCACGTTATGGCCAGAAATTACCGGAAATCAAAGCTAGCAGAGGGCTGCTCAGTGCAGGACCAAACCTCATCCCTTCCCCAACACCAGGCCTCAAGTCACATACATGCTTGCTCTAGCTGTCTGCCTGGCCTGTCAGTCTTCACGGTTTTTCCCTGGAGATTCTCTGATCTTTGTCCATTTGCAGTATGAGACCTGGTTTCTGTCTCACATTGCACCCAGCCAAGAGCTGCCACGTGCAGTCCACTTTGCACCCAGTCAAGAGCTGCCACGTGCAGTCAGGCCCAGTGTGGGCAAGGGTCCCCTGCCCAGGGGGACACAGTGGCCTCCTCTTGGCGCTACGCTCCTGCTCTGAGCAGCAGACAGGGCTGGCTCCTGAAGCACAGCTGGAGGACACAATTGTCCCAAATCTTCTGAGATATCAAAAGCTAGTGAGATGGGAAAGGGGAGCAGGGGGACCGTCATTTGCTTCTTGCCTACTCTGTTAATCAGCATATCTGCTCCTCAGACGTGGCAACCGTGACCGCTCTGCCAACAGAGATAAATCAGTGGGAGCAAAGCACGTGCTGCATTCCTGTGGGCCATCTCCTCCGCACCACCATCCTGATCGTGCAGGGCATTGCTGGGGGCTCACCAGCCACATTTTGGCTTCCCAGCTGACAGAGGGGAGTGGCCCTGGCCTATGCGTGGAGAGGGATGGAAGCAGAACAACTGGGGGTCTCAACATGGAGTGGTGGCCCAACTTGGAGCTTGGATCTGGGTGAGAGGAGGCATCAGCCCTGGGGAAGGAGCAAGGGCAGAACAGCTCCTGTGAGGCCCCCAGCAGAAGTGTGAAGAACATGAGGACAGCTGGTCACTGGGGCTGCTACACTTTGGCGCAGGAAACACATTGCGTGGATAAGCAATGACAGGGAGCAGAGAGGAGGCAGAAGGGACAGAGCTTGCTCCAGGTCTCTGGCAGCTCAGTCATCAGCTGCACAATAAAGATCTATTTCCCATGTTTTGAGGGTCCACTGTGAGGCTCTGAACTCTCAATATCCACCTATTGGTATTGGCTGATTTGGAAAATCCATGTTGAAATAGTCCTGCACATGGAGGCACAGGTACCCACCATCACCTCAGCATCACTCTCTGTGCGTGCAGTGGACATCTTCCAGGATTTCCTGATGTCCAGAAATGATGTCCTAGCTCAGGAGAGAGTATTTTGCCCTGAGGCCCAGAATGGTGTGTAGCAATTCCAGTGCCAGAGCAGGACACCCTAATGCTGGCTGCTGTAGGAATAATGGAAGCATAGGGTAAAGAGCTTAACCCACCTGAGAAGGCTTCTCTGGTTTAATGCACATAACTGATAAACTGCTTTGTCTTTCCTAGTGCTGCAAGACACTCCCTGTCTTCCTGTAAGTAAAATGTGCACAGTGCCAGTTCCTTGCCCTGGGGCAGTGGCACAGATCAGCTCACAAAGAGTTAAACCTTTGCCCATCCCAACACAACGTGACCATGTGGGTTGCTGGGAACAGCTCCAGGGCTTCACTAGTACGTGAACTGCACCCAGGTGCTGCCCAGCAGAGCACTGTGTGCCTGGAGGACCCACCAATAGTGTAACACCACAGGTGATGGTGTGAAGGTCATCAGGTCTGTGCCCTGGTCCTGGGTATAAGGCTGCTGTGAATGTACCCTGGGAGACTGCAAAAGATTTTTCTCTTTCAGATGATTCCGTGACTGTTATTCCAAGTAACACCGAGAAACAGCTATGATGGCGTGTGGTTGGGATAAGGAGTTTGCAGAGTTCTTCAAAGGCATCTCAATGTCACCCTGACCTGCAGAGAGCTTGATAGTTCAATGCTAACTTCATTGAGCACACCTTTCTTTCAGATAAGGCCCCCAAAAAATCTTCAATCTTTTTATTTCCCTTATTTTTTCTTTTTTTTTAAGGGAAAAGCATCTGGCTGCTAGCAATGCTGTTGTCGTTGGAAACATGATTAAGACTTTTGTTTTTGTAAACTAAAAATAATTGTAAGTGGCATTCAACAGTCTGTAATCTTTATGCTGTATGTATAGGAGTCATGATTTTTCTAATGAGACGGCTGTTTGAAGTGTGTTTGTACGTCTATAAAGAGAGCTGAATAGCATGTATTGATGTTAATTGCAGAGCTGGCAAGTTGTTCTACCCTGTCATTACGCTGCCCCCTTTCACATGATCCTAATTCATAAGTGATCTGAAAAGTCATTTCGTTTTGTTTCAGACAGACCTCCCTTGGTGGGGACAAGCTCGGTGTGTTCTGCTGCCAGTGTTGACACGGAGCGAGGAAAAGCACAGGGCTTGCTCACAGCCCGTGGTTCTCCCCTGGGATTGCAAGGGTTTCCTGGAAGTGAGGCAGATTAGTTAGGAAACAGCCCCTCAAACCTATTATCTGCCTTGTGGAAAATCTCATTTGGATTACCACCCACTTCAGGAAAGTGTCAAACTCAGCACTTTATCCAGTCCTCAGAGAAGGACAGGAAATGGCTGGGGGAGGTCTGGGGCTTTTACAAGCGCTACCACTGGCTGTGAAAGCAATATCATGAGGAGCTGAGTTCAAGTTCAGTTCCAGGCTCCCTACAAAAGGGTGTACTGGCATTGCAACAACACCATGACTGCAGGAAATTAGCAGATGCCTAAGGGTCTTAAAAAGACAGTGGATGGTGACAACCAGGGCAGCGTGTGTAGGTTTCTGGGCCCAAAGACAGATGACCATCTGGGAGGCCAGTTTGCTCACTGCCAACAGCCAGTATGGCTTCAAGACATGCAAAGAAAGTGGTCACATTGGGCAACCCTCCCCGAGGTCTACACCCATTAGAGACAGCCTGTGGCACAGAGAGGACAAACGGAGGAGCAGACAGGGATAGCAATCCTGCTGACATCCCAACCAAGTTGCTGGAAAACCTGGCATTAGGAAGCACCACAGGTTTGTTCTCTCATCTGCATGCTGATGAGTGGCAACACACCTGGGCCCCATTTCTGCTCTGAAAGCTGAAAGTCTCATCTTATTCCATAAATGCACCAGCTGGAGCATTAGGAAATCTATTAAATACTGCAAGATTTGCAATAGTATCACAATTGGAAGCGCTGGGCTCATGAGGCTGTCAGTCCATGCCAGAAATGGGATTTCTAGCTCATTACTACAGAAGAATTACTTAAGTGGGAGAATAATTGCCAGGTTAAAAAAAAAAAAAAAGTCTTCCACAGTGTAGGAAACAGGAAAGCAAAGCTTCCTGCTTCCAGCAGGACCAACAGTTTCACGGTCTCTGTCTCTCTCACAACACCGCAGAACTTTTGCATCTGGTTCTGCGTGGCACATTGCCTCGACAAATGCTAGCAGATAGAAGAAGGGGCAGAGGGAGCAGCCACACACACCTTTTTTTAATCATCAGAATGGTCTCAGCCAGTGGATGCTGATACCTAGGTGACAGCTGTGGCAGTGTGCTGCTGAGTGGGGCACGTTGACTCAGTAACGCAGTTGCAGGAGCGTTACCCTACTAACAGCACTGTAGCGGTATTTTCTCTGGTTTGCCCGTCCCTGGCACACAATAGCACATTGTTAATTACCCCCACGCTCTATTTATAGCTCACCCCATGCAGTTAGCGGATACAGACTGAGTAGGATTTTCCTCTTCCTTCCCTTGGAGAGGACTGATTTCTCAGGAATGCCTTCGTGCTCCTCTGGCCTGGGCTATGCAGCTGCAGATGCTGGCAGCCCAGGGACCACAGCCCTGGCAGGAGCACCCTTTCCCTCCATTTCTTGGCAATCTCTGAGGAAACAGAGAAACCTCTGCACTTAATACAGTCAAGACAGAGGTTAACATACATTTTCTGTGCCATCAAGGAAGCCTGTTCGTCTCTCCTCTGACACAAACACAAAGCATTACTGAAGAAGGTGAGGTTAGGTAGAAGAAACAGATCACTGTGGGATGCTGCTCCAGTTATGATGGTGAAAACTTTCATCGCATAGCTGTATGTACAAAATGCTCCGTGTGCTAAAGGCTACAGAAACAAGCAAAACACAAACTGCTGGAAGGTCGAAACACCCCCGTTTGCTGTTGGTCTGGGGAGAACTGCTCTGCTGGAGGGGAAGTGTGGAGGGAGCTGGGAGCTTCCTGCCCAGTGCTGTTTGCTCCTCTTGGGGCTGAGCAAGCTCTAGCATGCCAGGGAGGGTCACTCTCCTCTCCTTTGGCTTTCCCCTCCAGAAATGGCAAGACACTTTTTTGGCATTTAAGGAAACAAAAACTGTCTTCCACATGTGAAAGCAGAAGATGTACTCCTGGAAAGTGATGAGCGTGTTCAATTCCTACTGACAGAACTGGCTTTTTAAATAATATACTGTCTTTGCTGACTGATACATGTGCTGACAGGTTATATTATTTGAGAATAACATGCAAGGAAGTTTATTTTACCATAATCCAGGCGGACAGAATTAAGGTTAAATGCTATTGTTTTGCTTTTAAGAGAGAACGCTGAGGAATTTACCATTCTCTTGATGATTTTTTTATTTATATAACATGTCAAACTGCAAGGCATATCAGTACGCACAGTCAAACAAGATGCTCAGTATACGCAAGAGGGTTATGGCTTGTGGAGCTGATGACAGTTTCATTTTTGTATTCAACAGACATTCACCCAGTAGCGCAGAGCAGATCTTCTCTTCATCCAATCAATTTAATTTACAGACATACAGCGGTATGATGCTCAGCTGTAACCAAACTCATGCTATCTTCTGTGGCAGGAGGCATAGCAGCCACTTGCACACTGCCAGTGGTTTGGTTTAACACCCACCTATACTCTGTGCAGAGATCCACCAGTGGGAACGAACATACAAAATTCCCTCTTGTAGCCTAAGAAGAAACACATGCAAGAGCACGACAAGAGCAGCCAACAGCGGGGCCTGCCTCTAAGCCTAGATGACTTTGGTCATGTCCTATTGAAAAGAAGGTTCTCCTCAAGCTGTGAGGCTCCTACGTGTACCCTCTCCATACGTACCCCAGGCCACAGAAGCAGGGACAAGGGGGAATCATTTGGTCAGGACTACACAAACTGCCCTCTGCCGTGTTTCTTCTAGGTCAGCAAGTAAGTGCTGTTGCTAAATTGGGGCTTAATATACAAACTGCCACTCAGTTGTTTCCAATTCTCCAGAATGTGTCTTTGTTGAAACATAAGCCTCCATCTGGCGCCCATTACTAGCCCATTTCTTTGTATTGTGCATGGGTAACTAAACACAGAAGCTCAGAGGGAGGATGAGCTCTGCTTGTCCACACGGCCCCACAGCTCCTCAAAGAGCCAGTCAGGCAGCCACAGTGGTCTGCTCACCAAGTCAAGGAATCCTCTCCATATGATGAAAGGGACAAGATGTTAAGGTCAGCAAAAGGCAGGCTCTCTTTCTCTAGGAAGCCAAGTCTGAGACTGCATTAGCAGACTGTGTTTCAGAGAGGCATGTTTTGGGAGTAATGAGGAGTTATCAAGGGCAGCATGAAGTGAAGTGAAGTGAAGTGAAGTGAAGTGAAGTGAAGTGAAGTGAAGTGAAGTGAAGTGAAGTGAAGTGAAGTGAAGTGAAGTGAAGTGAAGTGAAGTGAAGTGAAGTGGGCCCAATTGGGGTAGGCCCAGCTAGGGTGAGCCCGACTCAGATGGTTCAGATCTGTATTCCAAAGCCCCAAATTGAGAGAGAGTGAGACACGTTTCACACAAACCCACCTCTTCCTCTCTCTTTCTCACACACCTATAGCTGTCCATGGCTTGCATCATCATTGTAATAGAAATCCACATACTGCATTTTATGTTCACATCTAGACATTTTCCTGAGCTGGCTAACAAACCCCAGCCTCCAGTTCTGCCAGGTGCAGCAGCCTTTTCCTGTCTTTTCAGAGGTTTAGTTTCATGTAGCTGCACCAGTTACTGCTGAGATGAAACAATTAACTGCTGCTGTATTACAGGAATGATTTGTGGAAAAAAACCCCACTCAACCCCGTGCTCACAAAAAAGGGGTCTTTTCCAGTTCCAATCAGCACAGACTGCAGAACCACCAACCTGTCCCAACTTTGGCTCCCCAAAAAAGTCTACCCATTGTAAAAGTGGAAAGATGAGACAGATCATCTCTACAGTCAAGCTGATTGACACACACACATTAATTTAAAAAGCATTTTATGTACCTGTAACCAAGTGTATAAGTACTTAACCTTTGTATCCTCCTAAATCCTGAGTTGAAGCTCATTCTGTCTGTCACTGAAGGTGACTCCCATTTTTTGTCTGGCCATCAGTGCAAGACAATATCTTAGAAAAAGTGGCTGGTCTGAGAGCACTGCACTGATCCCTCATGCTTTCAGGTCCCTGGGGCACATGAGACAGCTTCCTCTGAAAAGCTCTTTCCGCTGCACCCCCACTTCCATCCTCACATGATTGGAGCTAACAGAGATCTATGCAAATGCTTCTGCAGTCTGAGTCCACATGCAATGTTCAGAACATCACGGTGTGCTTCTGTGTCTAGAGTGGCAACTGCCTTCAGACTGGCATGAAGAAGAGAGCAGGGAAGATGAAACTACTCAGAATAATGTGATTTTAAAGATAAATGACAAAGGGCAAACCCTACATTTTTACAGTTTGCCAGCTGCTCTTCTCTCTAGATAAAGGATGACCACTGTCTTAATAAATCATGTTAGGTCTACTGTTTCTTTCTCTTAAGATAAATTCAGTCACTGAAACTCATCAATTTCTAAAGTTAAGTTAGTTTCACTAATCTTCTCAATGAGATGGACAGGGAGCTCTACTAATACTTTTCAAAATGATAATTTATATTTCAAAAATCATATCCTAAGCATTCCCAAGATTGGTCTGAACAATTAATAATATATCAGGGCACTTTTTTTTAGCTTTATTTTTTTTAAGATACCAGGGGTGTATTTTCTGATAGTTCCCTGTATCTCTAGGTATCTAAAAAAGTAAAAGAAATCTTTGATAACCACCATACCAGAGGAAATAAGGGCTCAATAAAGCTCATTGAAAATAAAAACACTCAGCTCTTTTGCACTCAAATCTGGTAAAACGCAAAGGGCCAGGACCAGGACTCTGCCCACGTGTATCCTAGAGATTTCATTTGATTAGTTGCCACACTTAATTTTGTATCAAACAGCCAGTTTGGCTGTATGCATGATGATAAATGGACATCCATGTGCCAAACACTCTGGGCCTTGGCTATTAAATATACATACTGCAAGTGTGAACATATACCTACTTGAACTCTAATGATTTTCTAAAAGCAGCAGTTCCTGGAGCCAGGTGATTAAGTTGGAGTCAGTGTTTTATTTGAAGGACAATAAAACATGTTTAACTTTTCTAGTTGCATGGAACAGCTTACACCATGCACAATACCCATGGGAAATTTCTGGTCCATTAATGACTGGTGCTGGCAAAACTGATGCAACCAATTTGTTGGCAAGAATTCTGACACCTTTGATGACCTTCATGAAACATCCCCGGGTGTCTGTGAGCAGGACAGATAGTGATCTACATGCCAGCCATGCCCTCAGCCTCAAAACCAAGCAGGCAGGCCAAAAGCACAACTGCAGCTCCAATGCTTCGTGCTTCCATGGGTTTGACCAAGCCATGGCTGTATTTGCTGTCACATTGACCAGATGCACTTCTTCAGACATCCATGCCCCAGACAAACTGAGCAAGAAACACACACTTTGTGGCTGCCACTGTATCAGGAACTGAGGAGCTGATGACAGACTTATACATATATGCATACATACACACATACATGCATATAGATATTTTAGTTAGCTGGGAAACAACCACCACAGGAAGGACCAGGTCTGCTTTTTGGGTGTGTGCTCATGAAGGCTCTTCCTGGGAAGCCAATCAACTCAATATCAAAGGTCACCAAAGCACCCCTTTGCCCTTCTGTGCAAAACCAAAGCTGTACCCCTTTATCCCCTCAGAGTGGAGTTTGGAGGAAAGCTTTTTTGGGCTGGCTTCAAAATTGTAGGGGGAGAAAAGGGAGGAGTCATTAAAAATACTCATTTCTAATAAATCCGAGATGGTTTCACATCCCTGAGGCAGGCTCCTGTTGTTTTTGGCGGGCAGGACATAAAAAATAACACCAAGTCACAAATGCTACTTCTAAGCAGTTTCCTGTATGGGCTTTGGATTTCCTTTGTTTTCTGCTATTATTATTGTTGTTATTAGATGAACGTTGTGGAAAAGAGCATAGATGCACACAGAGGGAGAAGTAGGAAAAAGTTAATCTGTCGTGTCATCACTCCTTTAATTCAGAGCGTAGAAACGTGGTTTTGTTAGAGTGTGAGGTCTGATAATGATAATCCGGCACCACCTGAATAAACAGTCTGCGGGGCAGCTCATACCACAGCTAGCGGGACGCGAGCAGCCCTCCATCTGCTCTGTCCTCTGAGAAGAAGGCTAACCATGTGAAAAGGGAAACAGGGCGCACACCTCAGCACCCGGTCCTTCAGCAGAGTGCAGGGCCATGGCATGTAGGAGCACAACAAATAGTCAACAGGCTGCATGTTTAAACTTTTCTCTGTGAGAAAAGCTTGCTGAAAGGCTTGTCAGAAACCTACTCCTGCATCATCCTGTGTCCATGTCCTCTGTGTCAGGAAGGATGGGACCCAATGCTTGTCCATGTTCCCATCCCAGGGTGGTGCTTCCCGCTTGGTGAGATCAAGGAGATGGCTCTTTCCCTGCCTTCCCTTCTGCCTCTTTCCCTCTCTTGCTCTCCACTCCGTATGCTCCTTCACACCACTCTTACGTGAGATGAACCCTCCAGCCTGGTGTGTCACACCACGTCCTTCCTTCAGTCAGTTCTTTCACGATCATGTATCCCAAAGGACTATAGAATCGTATCATAGAATCATATCATAGAATGGTTTGGGTTGGAAGGGACCTTAGAGATCATCTTGTTCCAACTCCCCCTGCTATTCATTTTCATCTCTCTCTCCAGGATGGATGAACAAAACAGACAGCAAATTCAATAAGCTCAGTGCAAGCTAAACAAGATGCATATTAACTCCGTCACTCTGTCACTGGGTTGTTCAGGTTCAAGCTTAAGTGCTCCATCCTTTAGTTGTGTCACCAAAGCATACTCCTCGGGGCAAGTCTTTGAATTTGACAGAGAAACATGCTTTATGCATTTATATATCTGCATTGTATCGGTGACATCATTAGTGACATCATTGCTCAGTCATGTCATTGAATCCACACATTCAGGGATTTGTTTGGGAAGGTGAAGGAGGGAAAAAACAGCAGACAAGAAATGGAGAAAACAACATGATGCATTAAGGCCTTCCACGAGGGGGTTATATTTGAGCTGAAGAACTGGAGAACTAGCAGTTAAAAGAGGAATCCCAGAGGAGCACCTGTGCCATGTCATTGCAGGGTAGCTGCTGCACACACCTCTGCAGTGCTGGCTGAGAAATGGGCAACCTGAACTGCACCATTTTATCATTCATGATGATGTGTCTGACATGTGTTAACATGAACAGGAGCAGCCACTTCATAAATGGGGCCTATTGTATTCCAAAGATTTTCCACAGTAGATCTGTAAATTAATCCACTGTAAAACCTGGAAGTTTACGGGGACCATCATACTGAACCCATTCCCTCTCTGGCTGCTAAGCTCCACGTTGCTCATCTTTAGTCAAGAGGGGAACAGAGGCAATACTCAACCAATGCAAAGCAAAAGAAGTGATCTTTTCTGTAGTTAAAAAAAAAAGGAAAAAGAAAAAAAATGCACAACAAAACAAAACCTTCACTCCTTCATCTTTAGTTCAGCCATTATACAGGGGAGAAGCTAGTGCTTCTTTCACAGACAGCTCAAGACTGAAATAAAAATGTACAGCCACTCTCTAGGTCACTCCAATGGTAGATCACCAAGCAGGCAGCACCACAGAAGCTGAGAAACCACAGGTAGAAAAAAGCCACAATTTTGGTACAAAACCCAGAACTGATGGAAGGGATGGAAGTTCCTTAAAACTTTTATGGGACACAGGGAGAGCATAAAGACTCTACAGAATAAAAGCTCTCTAGAAGAAGCATAAAATTAGGTAACAAAGAAAAATGAGATCCTACCCACAGACAGATGGGACTGAAGATGTACTGTCTGAAACTGCCCTCAGCACAGACTCAGTCCAGGCGGTCTTACTAACCAAGAAGAGATCCTTAGGACATCATGCCTCATCAGCTGCACACCACTGAGCATGGAAAGCCATACAAGGATACTTAGGTTGGGCTTGCCAAGTTTCACCTCAAAATTAAACCAAAACAAACCCCTAACCATGTCTCCTTACCTTTCTGTATGAAACACAAGACTTCTCACTACTGTTGAAAAAGCAGGAATGCTTTGCTCCCTAACTTTTTCTCTTCACTGATTTATGACACAACATGAAATGTGATATTTGTAGCACCAAACCAAGAGTTGTAAAATCATTATCTTTGTTTATGATTTGCTCTGCACCTGGATAACCACCTCCGTACCACAGAATTTCTCTGAGAGATATGACCATGCTATCAGGCATGTCACTGCCCTCCAGCTACTCCTCTTGCATTTTGCATATGGATATGAATCTCCTCTAACAATGTAATATTGTATTTATTTGAGGGAGAAGAAGCTTTTCCTATTTCCTTTCCAAAAATGCAGGAAAATCCTTCAGGTTTTTTTTTCCCAACATATTTTCTGTGCCAAAAGATGAGAACAATAGACTGTTCTTATGTGTAGTCTGGCCCTTATCCAATGAAGTGTTTAAGAGTATGCATAACTTTAGGTACATTAGTAGTCTGACTGATTTCACTGGAATGAACTTTCTGTCCATGGCTGATCCCATGCACCTTGAAGCGGGGCTAAGAGGTTTCTTTTGATGGGTACACCAAGTATGTCCAGGCAAGCGCAGATATGTAGGAACTCCCTACAGCCAGAGCCATGGAACAGCAGCCAGCCATTTTGATGATCCTGCAGCTGTCAGTGCACTCCTCATGACTCTTCTTCCTCTTAAATAGGAAAAATCTGCAAGATCTTGAAAAATGGTCACAGTGTAAAAGAATCAAAGCACGTCCCTGTGGCACATTTTTCCCTCTCACCCCAGCCTTGCTTAAACCAAATACGGGTGAGACAATAAGTGATGATGCAATCCTTTCAAATTTCACTTGTGGACTCAGGACCTCCTCCCTTTAGTTCCTTGATGATTACGGAACCTTTTCTGTGCACTGTCCTGTTTCATTCACAGAGATTGTCAGCAGTGTCCTGTGGCCTATTTTGGTTACAATAACAGCTGCTCTTCCCCACCCTCCTTCCCCAGCCTTTTCTAACTTGCAGGAAGGTTCCCGTGGTGTGCTGGTTCTCCCACTCAGAAATTGCGTTCAGTGTTACTGAGTATTGTGTCTAAAATCTGTTCATAAACAAGGAGAAAATGGGGAATGAGCGAAAATAAAGAAGAAACAAAAATGCCATTAGTGATGCTACTTAATCTGATCCTCTCAGGAACTGTCCTGTCTTATCGAAAGAACAAAACAACCCCAAACAACCCAACTCAACAAGAGAAAACATTCCCAATCCTCCAGATAAGATCTCAAAAGGTGGGGGAAGCTATGTTAGTCCTCAGGGCACACACAGCACTCAGCTGGAAGGAGAGGAACAGTGAGGAGCAATACAGGGTGAAAACTTGCCAGGAGACTTGGGGGACAGTGAGGTGGCCCTGCTGCTGTCTGTCCTTCCACCAGAAGCACCCCTAGGGCACCTGTACATCCTGGGTGCCTAGGGCTCCCTGCCTGGGCTCCCTCTGAATCCCTCCACGTGCCACCAGCAGCTTCTGTCCCCAGGCGCTCCCCCATCCTTCAAAATGACGAGGAATAAGTGTCTTTTACAGGTGTGCTTCAGGCTCCTGGGAAAATCTAGGGAGAAGCCTTATTTTTGCCATTTTCTTGTCTTTTTCCTTTGGCTTCTGGGAAAGTGGAGAAAAGAGCTCCCCTCCTTTGTAGGGGCAGCCAGCAGAAAAAATGATATGATTTCAACTGACAGAACTGGAAAGACTCAGCCTTGGCTAAGAGAAGGCAGGAGAGGGGAGAAGAAAATGACTGCGCCCCTGATTTTATAGCTTGTGCTAATCTATGGATATTCGTGTGGGACTGAGCAGTGAATTATAAACACCTTTCCCACTGCATGCTTTCCAAGTCTTCCTACGGGAATAACGCATGAGGTAAGGAGTGAGGAAACTGCTACCAGATACCTAAAGCTGCCCTAGCCAAGTATGAAAATTAAGCTTTCCTCTTTGCTGCTCACCTAGATGCTGGTTCCAAAAGAATCTGGAAATATTATGGTCTTACATTTTTGAAGGAAATTGTTCCATCGTGGCCAGGTTACTGGGTGTCACATCTGCTATTACCTGCATGCCAGAAGATTATCCTCTTGCTGACAGTACACTTCTGAGAGTTTTAAACCCCAGGCTTGCAACCACTTCCCCTCCCATCCAAAAAGCATAATGACTTGCAGAACGGTGTGGCGTGCTGAGAAATGACTACCAGATGCCACCCCGGAGATGGGGCTCCATTTTATGAGTGAATTACCCTTGAACATGCAACCAGCAACATCCTCTGTGAAATGAAGATTGCCTTGAAAAATAGCATTAAACATTTAAATATGCTCAGTATTTCTCTTCTGTTTGCCTTTACTCCTTTCCCTGCTCTTTCCCTTGCTTGTGCATGTCCATGCATGGAGACAGTAAACTCCAGAACAGAGTCTGTTGTAATAACAGAATCAGCGTTCACCTTCTTCCCAACAACAGAGGAGACTGTACCTCTTTTGCTATTTCTTACCCTAAAGCTACCAGAACAAACACACCCACTCCCTGTCTACAAGCAGGGCCAAAAAAGTAGTAAGTAATCACATACTCTGGAACTAACTGCTCCAGGGGCAAATAAACAGACAATTCGGTGCATGGCAACCTGGAGAGCAGCTGAAATGAAAGAGGACACTTGATGCTAACTTCTGGGTTTTTCCACCTTATCGGGGCTGGCTTGTGCTTCCGCTGCAGCCTGGGAGAAGTAGCTGTGCACAGCAACGATAAGCACTGGTGACAGAGCAACCCACGGCGCCCACTCCCACGTCCTCACAGCACTGAGCACTGAGGAGCACAACATCAAGGGGCTCTTCCTTTGGCCTCTCCTGAACGGTGGAGGAAAAGCAACCGGGGGAAGGAATTACTGACTCAGTTTCACTCACTACGAACATTTTGACTATTTCCCACAGCACACCAGTGGGGGTCTGGGTTACACCTATCTGTTTTCCTTCAGGTCATCTCGATGTTTTGCTCCCCAGTCATCTGCCCTGAGAGCACCCCATTCAGCAACAGTGGATTCATAGTATTAAGTCGTTGAAACATATGCATAGTAAAGACCCTCTGCCATGCCCCTTCATGGCTACAATGTCACCTGACCGAACAACACGGCAACCTCCTCCTGGACTGCTACCACCTGCCTTTGTGACTCCTTGGGCTTTCAGAGCTCCACACTGGCACCGTTCTGGTTCTGTCTGACGCAAGACGGGCCACGCCCAAATCCTTCCCAAAAACCCACAAATCTTGGACCCACACAAACAGACACTCACATATTGGTAAGTAACAGATATGGTACGCTCCAAGGATCTGATGTCCTAAAACCCAGTCTCACTTCTAGCCAAGCTAAACTGGGCCAACGCATCTCCTCCCTCCAGCTCTCCAATGGCTGTGCATACGCACAGCACATAAATAGGGAAGGACAGGCATCGGAGAAGTGCAGCATTTCCGAGAGCCACAGTCTGACAGACTGAAAACCCTGAACTCTGTGTGCTGCAAGTATCTAGACTCTATAGGCTCTGAAGTGAGTAGGAGCTGACAGAAAACAGAGCCAGCACCAGCACATTTTTGACAGCAGTGGCATTTGTTTTGTACTGCACTGGGTTTGGAGGGAAAGAAAGAAGGGGGAAAGGGGAGAGAGGGAGGTGGAGAATGAAAAAAGGGGAAGGTAGAGAGGCAGAAACAAAGCAAACTGCCTGGTTTTTGGGGTTTTTGTTTGTTTTGTTTTGTTTTTCTCAGGACCATCCCCACACCCGTTCAGCTCACGTTTGCTCTGCTGCAACACGCATGACCTATACTGGAGCACCAGGTGGACTGCATTATCTTCTCCTCCGTGCTGGGATGCCATGCTTGGATACCCAGGCTCTCCATTTCCAGATAAGCTGAGTGATCCACGAGATGAATAAAAGGCAGGCATGAATGTCTCTGACATTTTGTTGGCATTTTTAGGGAACTTTCTCCTATGTATTTCTGAAAGTCTTAGGTGCACCCAAGAGAGGTTGCAGCAATGCATAAATTAACCCATGTAGCTACTCCAGATGGATGTAACTGCCAAAAACTCCTCTCTGTATCCACATCCACTTTCCCAGTGCCACGGAGCACGCTGGGTCTCATCACCAGCAATGGCAACAGCACCAGCTCGCTGCAGAAAGAGCCCCTTGCAGCACGATGGGTTCCAGCACAGCACTGGTGGTAACCCAGCTCTTTTGCCCTGTTTTTGGGCAGGTGGCAGGACAGGGGAAGGGAAAAATGGCCAAAAGCCACACCTGAACCAGAGGAAACCTCCCGCACACAGAAACCCTTTAGCATGCAGATGGATGCAGAAACTGGATTTTTCACTCAAGTTTTTAGCCAGGAACAGCTTAATAGCAACACATAGAGAAAGAATGGACGGAAATTAATCCTATTTTGTTATAAGCAGTCACTCGGAATTGGCTTCGTCCTATTTAAAATGAAAGTGGAACTCAATTCAAGGTTGAGAGGTCTGTAGCTGAGCTGTAGCTGCCAATGTAGCATATTCTTTGAGAAAAAAACAACATCCAGAAAGCAACTGTAAGAACCATGGCATGGAAATACACAAAAGGCACAGCTAAATGCAGTGAGATTGCCGGGAACCCCTACTGTATAAGAGCAGAGAAGCCACAATTACCTTTATGAGCATATGGTCAAAAATCCATGCCACAAAGCCAAGCAGTGTTTTTCATATCCTCTCATTTATTTATTTTCTTTCAGAAATGATGGTAGAAAATGACTGATAAAATTTGCTTAAAGAAACTGTGTTCTTGCCTACAAAAATCACTTCTGCATTTTACAGAATTGAACACACAAGACAGGCAATTGCCAAGTGGCATGGATAAGACATATTTTCACTGACCAATCTAAACACTTGCACGAACCTCTTTTGTTCATTTAATTTTCATTGCCTTTACCCTTCCCCAACCAAAAAAAAAGATGTATTACAAAAAGATGAAATCTATATTGTATTACAATGAAACCAAATCCTTGCTTCTGTTTTGGTATACGTGGCACAGTTTAAAGCCTTTCTTCTTCTATTTTTCAAAATTCAGATTATATATCTAAATAAGCATACTGTTTCGGAATTAAAAGTTGAAAAGTTTCATTTGGAAAATCTGAAAATGACATGTTTCCATGTTCAGAAGAATGCTGCAATGAAATGTTTTGACTTTGGTATAGCTTCTCATCCTTCTCTCTTCTGTCAAAAACACCAATCAAATTTAACCCATTTTCTAGAACAACTTCAGTACCCCTGAAATTATGTTTTAGGCGGAATCAACCATGCATTGACAAAAACACTCCTTGCTGTACTATCATCTTTCTTAAGATAGTTTTGTTAATAACGTAACAATGCGCTTTGTCCATTTTTGTTGCTTTTTAAGAATTACAAACTTCAGCATTCATTTGGTACATGTGCATTTTTGTGTACTGATCACAACTGTGCTTTACAAGTGAATCTCCCTCTTGTTGCCAGTTGCCATGCCTTGGTTCGTGTCACAGACTGCGTGGGGAGCACACAAACGGGATTTCTTTCAGAAAAATACTGAACTGCAAGATGTGCTTGAGGAACACCCCTAGCACGAGCCAGCTACTAAACGGTGTTCAGTCCATGAGGCCAGATCTGGAAAGCCCCTGCAGCATGCACAATGTGGGGCGAAGGTCTCACACTGTTGTTGTTTTTTTTTTGTTTTGTCTTACATACCTACTCCTGCTGCCCTGTACTCTTCTAGACCAAGACACAGAGTCCCCAGGGAACCTGCCCCATTGTTGGTTCTTGACATGTTTCACAAACCTTCCTTAGTGTCACTGTTCCTTCCTTGAACATGCAGAAAATATGGCAGTGCATTTATAGATGCATTTATTTTCACAGGTGCTTGCTAGTTCTGCATCGATCATGGCTGAGCAGCCACTGAGAGAAACTCATGGTAGGAGTCACCCAGACCTGCTGAGGCTGGAAGACACCTAGGGAGAACATGCAGTCCAACCCTGGCTTGGAGCAGGTGCAGCTGCAGCAGGTTGCTCAGGGCCGAGTCCATTCAGGATGTGAGGATCTCCGTGGATTGAGACTTAACAACCTCTGGGCAACCTGCTCCAGTGCTTGGTCACACTCACATCTTACACTCAAATGGAATTGCTTGTGTTTCAGCTTGTGCCCACTTTGTCCAGTATCTGGCTTCATCTTCCTTTGATAGTCAGTACACTGACGATCAGATTAAACTGAGCAATCTCTCTTTAAATGTGGTAATATTTTGGTTTCTCCTGGTGACCAATAATTCAATCCTAAATGAACAAATCCTATTAGATTTTTTCAGATGATCTCATTTAGTTCCATGACAAAATCAAATATCTATTCTCTCAAACCTCAATATCAACCTCCAAACACTTGTGTTTAGAAACTTCACAATTACAATGTTTGTTCATCCTTCATAATCTCAAATTCTGTGTTGAAAGATGCAATGAAGCACCAATAAACTTCTATTTGTACAGTTAAAAGTGTACTGCATAACACATTCCAATTTTCATGATATTTTTGCTCATAAATTTCTGCAATCCATTTCACCATCAATGTGAAATGGATGCAATGTGTGCACAGACAGACAGAAAGAAGACAGATAGACAGTAATTTTTATGCTTAAGCCCACGTAAAGGAAATATAAAATTCAGACTGACTCTGTAGACTCAAACTGTGAGATTCACATTATGACTGAAAATGTGTATGCAGAAATATGGTACAGGTGTGAAACTGGTGTAGTGTTGGGCACACATATTGAACTTTAATTTACTTTCATTTTCCTTAAGAGTGTAAGCAAAGTTTATGTCTATATCCATTTTCCCTTTGACAAATTATAGTTACATCAGATTAAATTGTGTGTGTGCATCTTCATCTCTCTTCCTCTCACACATGACAATTTAAGAGCCTGTTTCTGAAAACAAATAAATCCAAGGAGTGCCTGAAATCAGCCCTCTACCAACAGGAATTTGAATGAACATGAGGCCAAATTCTCCTGGCTGTAATTACGATGGAGGTTGGGTGATTGACTCCTAGTAGTAGTGATTTAAGAAAGGTAGAGAAGGAGGAACTGAGGGAAAATATATTCTAACGGTTATTAAAAGGTTTCCTTTGCAGTGAGGCAGACACCTGCCACATCAAACTCAATTGAACAAATTCTCTCCTCGTCCACCTTCATGAAATCCATTTGATTTCAATCCAGATCAGGTAGGCAAGTCTCATTTGCCAGCTTCAAACTACAGCTTGGCTCAATACAACCGCATATGGGCAAAACTAAAGATCCTCCAAGATGAACGTTTTTTTAGCGGATTAAACCGTGCAGTGTATCCCCTGGCTACAGGCTCTATGACGGGACTGAACCCACCAAGAGAAAATCCCTTTCAGTAATGGGGGAGGCCTCATTCAGTCTCAATATCTGAGACTGGGACTCTTGCCAGCACCATAACCATGTCAAACAAATGGATGGATTGTTGACCATGCAATAATGGCACTAGCTGGGTTTCCCTAAGTGTCTTCCTTAGAGCTTGACACTGAGTTAGGCCTGACCTTCGTTTCAGTGATGGAGCATTAGTAAACAAGCTCGCACCTGCAGCAAAGTGGTTGCACATCTGCGGATGCTTCCCAGACCTGTCTTCACTCCATGTCTAGGCTAGACCAAAATATACTCTGTCCTGTCCCCTCCCTGATCTTAAAGTGCACAGATTTTCATGGAAACCCAGGAAGCTTAGCCTGCTACACACAATTATTTGCCAAAATAAAAGTCAAAGTAAAAATTATAGATTAGAGTAAGTTCGCATAGGAGCTGAATTAACCCCAGAAATTCCATGACATCACGTCTCAGGAGCAAGTGGATATCAGGACCAGAAATCAACCCACTAAAATTTGCACAATGAAAGGTCCTAGCTTGCACAGGTCCTAGCTCTGAGCAAAATTGAGAGGAAAGGCTCTTCAGCTTCTTCCTAACCCCCTTTTCTCCCTTTGTTTAAAGAAGCCCAGCCAGCTGTCAACAGCATTTCTCTGGCAATTTTGCAGTGAGTTTGTAACTGAAAAAATAGCTAAAAGCAGCCATAAACAGCTTTATGTTGGTCCTAATTTGCCAAGTCTTGGAGTGACTGATAAGACCACGCTCAGCTTTCTCCCCGTGCTGAGACTGCCAGGACGCTCAGCAACAGAAATGGAAGTAGCATTTTGTATCATTTCCAATTGCCCTTTTTTCCCTCCTTATCTTTCAAGCAAGAATAGATTGTTTCCAAAAAAGCAGCAGAAACTACTCCAGCTTATCTCGTGTGACTTCGCCTTCCAAAAAGATGGTCTTTAATGCCATATTTAATGCCAATTCAAAACTCTCAAACTGGTTTTCCTTGTAAACCTCTAGCTGAAGCAAAACAGAATACAGTTCAGAAGCAAAAAGATCTGGCCATACAACACCAGATGCTTTCAGCTGCTCTCCCGCCTTTTCATCTGTACCTTTAACAACGTACTATTGTAAAGTGAATATTATGTGATCATGTAACGTCTTTGTATGAGACTTTAATGGAAGTTGTTGGCTATATGCCCAAGTAGGCAAAGGTTTCTGTGCTCCAACTCTCAAAGCTCACTTGACCATTTAAACACCACCCTGCATCAAGGTCACGTTAACACCTTTGACTCTCGGGACCTGGCATATTCTGTTGAAATGAGCATGCTGTACCAGCCAGCTGGGATGCCCTCCTTCTTCTAGATCTAAAAGCTATTAAACACTTGGCAACATGAGAGACTCAAAAGCTTACTGGAGAGCTCTTGGGGGGTCATATCCCAGGCAAGCAGAAAGGGATTTTACAAGACCTCCTTGTTTGGTGTGATCATCATGGGGAGCTATATGGCCACTTTACAAGCCTTTACTTCTGCATACAAGCAGGAGGAACTTCCCCAGGATGCACAACATTAGAAAGTAGCCCTAGCTTGCCTTTCTGCTGAGATTAGTTATCTCAAAATAGCTACCATACTGTTTACAAGAAGATCTAGGACTAAAGTCACTGATAAGAGTCTGTCAGTGCAAAGCTGTCATAAACATATTTGGGGAAATGGCACGCAGCACAAGCATCGTTTCGCTTGGCCAGTTCCCTCTGCTTGACATGACTACCATTCACACTTGTAGGTAGCCAGCAAACAGCAGAGCAGACCTGAGACCTAATGTGTGCCAAGAGACCAAGCAAGTCTCAGTCAGCTCTATGCTTTGGTACATAACAGGAGCTCAAAGCCCACTTTTGGGCCATATATTCTTCTGCTGACCCTTGCTCAGCCACAATGGAGGACCTCACCTTCTAGCTCTACTGTTTTTGTAGGACTGTAATACCCTTTTTTTAACCCCTTCAAAGACAAGTTGGCTTAACTCTGGCATCCAAATGCAGGTTTTGAGATCCTCTATAAGCTGTCTGCACATTCAAACATGATTTTCACTCTCTGCTCTGTGGGAGCATCACCAGCCCAGCTCCTGAACACAAGCAGACAGCACCATCTGGTTCTTTTGGCACAGATATTTCCAATTTCTTTCTGGGAAAATTCATGTGCCACAGGCTGGGTTCAGCACTCTTGCCACCAGTTAAACCATTCCATTGTAAAAACAGAGAAAAAAAACATAGCATTTTTACAAACTAAATGACATTAGGTAGCCCTGGAGACTAGCTTTGGGAGAAAATGGCCTTTGGAGATCAGTGAGACAACATTCAGCTTCCAAATGGAGGCACTATTAAGAAGAAGCATGCCTAACGCCCACTGAAACCAAACCAAATGGATTCCTGTGCTGAGCTGCAAGGCAAGAGCTCTCAGGCACTGCAGATCAGCTACGATGCATACAGCTTGCAGGACAGGGATGGAATAAAGGGGAGTTTTCCGTGGCTGCTACTCTTCGCTTATGAATACATCTGTCTTTTATCTGCTTTCATTTTTCATCACTGCTTACAAAACCTGCACTCCCATATGCCCCATCATTCAAGCTGGCAAAACTCTTTGCAGTCAACATTTAAAAGACAAGATGGAAAACAGCCTGTTTTCCTGGTTGGCAACACCAGCTCCTTTAAAATACTAACCTTTTTTACTTCCTTTGAAACCTTGTATCTCTGAAATATCAACTTCCCTGGAAACACTTCCTTTCACTTGCTTCTCTGACAGGGGTAAAATTACTTCAACAAGTATTTCTCTGCAAGAGATGAAAACTGGAGATCAGTGAGATTTTCACCGCTGCAATTGGTGCCTTTTCTATACTGAACTGCGATATGTAATTTTGATTTGGGCCTCTGTGAAATTACGAAGTTATTTGTGTTCTTTGATATAGTAAGGGGTAAAAAATACATCAAGTGGTTCAAGTGAATGTAGGTAAGGCTTTATCTGTACCAAAATGTGATATGTATAATAATTCCCAAACATCAGATCTGCAATATGGACATGGGCATAAACTCTACATATTTGCACACACATTTATAAGCACATAGCCATTTCCCAGTTAGCTTAGTAGATGTGACAAAAACTTGAGGGACATAGCACCACAAAACCCTAGATGTCCTTTTGGAGAAACATTTCCAAGAATGCTCTGTAGCTAAGCTCTGGGACAGAAACACCACTAGGAACTGGGGATCTGGGAGCCTACTTTACAAGAAGCCAGAAGTCTTCAGCTTTTGTCTTGCAAAATGAAGGCTAAGGCATTATGCAGATACCACCTCTAAATTCATCGTGGAGACAGAAGCCAAGACAAAGACAGGCTATTGAAGCTGGCTCAAGAATAAACAGTTATAACCTGGTCAAAAAAGATTTTGGCCGGAATTTGAAGCTCCCTAACTTTTAGAGTGGTGAGGTCCTGAAAAGTCTACAAAGCAACTCAGATCCTTTTCCATAATTCTTCCTACTATATTGCTCCTATTTCCTTATAGTCATCTCCTGCTGAGTTTGGCCAGCCCTTCCACTGGCAGAGTTCATACCCGAGTGCCAAGCAGGACTTACTCCATCACCAGAGCAGAAGCATGTATCTGGCTGTCTTCAAAGAGAAAGCCTTTGTTTCAGGAGGAAAAAGTGTGTTTGTGAATGCCCAGGCTGGCTGGAGAGCATGGCTCTCCTAGGCTGTGCTTGGTACCTTGCTGCTCCAAGCAGGCAGCCGTGCCCACCTCACTGAGAGAAAAGGCAAGATCAGGGCGATGTCTCTGATTTCTGGGTACCAAAGAGGCCAAGGTGACCCTTGGATGAACTCTCAAATGCCTTCAATTGCAGAATGTAGGCTGGCCAATCTAAATAGTCCCTAAATCTCAACACTTTCGAAAGAAATTAATCTTACCTGGCAGGTTAATTAGAGGACCAACTTTGGAAGGCATGTTTGTTTTAGACCTGCATTCGTTTCTGTGGTGCTTCATGCTGTCATTCCTTCACTTAAACAAAACACAGTTTTCTGATAATAACAACAATCACACTGGGTGACACCTTGGTAGTCACTCACTCTGTCAAATTTCATGTGAGGAAGATGAAAAATAATTTTCTCTACCAATTAAAAGAAAACAAAAAGTATTTTAAAATCAAGGCTATCTCAGAATGATCTGATGTACAGGAAAGTGAAGCAAAATAATTTGTAATGCTAACGCCTGTAAAAGATCGTTGGCAAAGCAGGGCTGGTGGCAGGGGCTTGCCAGCATTCCCCTGACACAGATCACAACCCCAACCCCACTATTGGCTTGTAGTGGCCATGGTTTGGAGCAGCAAGACACCAGCCACTTGACCTGCAAAAGGTGCTTCCTCCAGTGAATCCTGGTCATTTGTGAAGACGATTTTACCCTAGGAACAAAACCTTGTGAGCCAAAAGCACACCCAAGGAAGCACAGGAACTGCTTCAGTGCAAACAGTAAGGAGACATGCTCACAACGTCCATGGTGCTCTGCTACACAGCACAAACCTGCTCAGCTCACCACTAAATCCACAGCCCAGAAGGTACAAGGGCATGGCCAGCCCCTGTCCCCCCTCTGAGAGACCAGAGCCCTGCTGACTTGGCTGTCTCAGTGCCCCGTGCTGCCCCAGCCTTTCAGCAATGTGCTGCTGCAGCTCTGCCTTTGTGTGTCGGGCTGATCCCTCCATCTGCGTGCGGCTGGGCCCATTCAGCCACCCTGTCCCCAGTTACTGCTGGGGCCATTGTCTCCCTAAGCCAGGCACTGTCCCCACACAAAAGTCCCCGGAGCTGGGTAAATCCTTCTGACTTCAGCCCAGCAGCGAACGGAGCTGAACATGGACTTCCTCCCCAGCTCCACACCCTGCACTTAGGGACTCATTTAGCAACACAAATCTTGTGTCAAAAAGCACCGAAGCACCAATGTGCATTTAAACAGCCCTCCAGGTACACATGGGGATGCATCAGGAGGCTTTCTCACGTGGCCATCTGGGCTGTCTCAGCTTGAAAATAAGCAAACAATACTGGTAAGGCCCTAATGCTGCCCAGGAGCTACACTCCCAGTGAATTGGGTCAACTCCAAGTGGGAAAACTCCCACAGCATCATTGTTACAAGCACTTGCACCACTGTGCCCTGCAGATCAGGGTGCGTGCTCTTAAGCTGCAACAGTCAATAACTCATCTAGCGTATCTCTGTGCCCCAGCATCTCTGCATTTTCTGCAATGAGGGATCAAAGTGCGGCCTCAGTATGCTCATCCTTCATTCTCCTAATCAATATGAAACGTGATGGAAGATGAGGGCTTTGATTGCAGGTTGCAGTTCTTTTTTAAGGATAAAAAGAGAAAAGAAGTAGTGAAGGGAGAGATTAAAAGTTTTGACTGTCCACAGGGATCTGCTTTTCACTTGAGCAGGAAGAGGAAAAATACTGAAAACGTACACAAGGAAGACTTATTCTGTATTATAGATGCTTGCTTTTCCTTCTTTTGACTGGGAATTTTTGTTAACTTCCACGGTGATGCGATGTAGGGGGCCTACTTGCAGAGCACCTGATGTGCCAGTTGTGTACTACCATGCAAAAGAAGGAAAGAAGGAAGGAGATTCATTAAATCAGATACATTCAAAACAAGCAAGGATCATGACTACCAAGTTCACAAATAGTTTGGTTTGGCTTATCTAGATCTCATCATCTCCCACCATACTCATTAAGATTGTAATGATACTATTCAGCCTCATTTATGGAGCTATGATGGAGAGCTAGGTAATATTCTCCATATTAGAAGAAAAAAATAATTGCAAAGGCCCCCATGGACTCACTAACCCTTCTCAGACAAGTATACCAGTCACAAAAGTATCTCAGAGCTGGTGACAATGACAGCACGAAAATTCCAAGTATTTCATATTCACAAAATGACAGCTTTCAAAAAAGAAACTTAGAGCACTCCAGGGGTAGAGTGTAGTCTGAAATATTTCCCCAATTAGCAAATTTAGCTTTCCTCTGACCTACTCCTGATGTGGCCAATGTAAACTTTCCCATTTTCTGTTTGTTTTCCCTTGGAGAGCACCGTGCCTTACAACAGAAACGTGAAATCCCACGACTCCACTCCCCACTGTGCTTGGCATCTTTTTTGCCAGGGTTATTTTTGCCATCATAGTATGAAGTTCCTACAAAATGGTGGCTTTGGGTCATTAGTATGCCGAGCATTTTTATTTATTTATTTTTACAGACAGTTCACCTTCAGGTTTCTTGGGATATTAACGCTGCTCAAAGGCTTCAAAGAATACTAGCACTTCCAGCATTACTTACTTGTGTGATTTGTTTTCATCCCACATAAAGATGAGAGAGGACTTTGAGTGTTTTCTCTCTGTGTCTGACAAATGTTAACAATGAGTATTTGCATAAGAAAGGCTCATGATTTATATTTTGATTTTCGGTCTATAGTCAAGATACGCCTAACCACAGATCATTTTCGGAAGATAAACATTTATCCCATTTTTCTTTTGACAAGCCGAAGAAAGTAAAAGTTCAAAGTCTAAGGGAGGATGCAGCCTTCCCACACAAAATTTATAGACCGCATTATCAGAGCTGGCCTTCACATTTCCTCCAGCACTCCCTTTTCTGTGCAGAAAATCTGAAGAGCAAGGACCTTGTGCTCATGACTTTTCTTTTCGTAAAGCTCTCAGCACTTGGTGGTGGTGTCTGAATAATTAATCATAATGCATTTGTATATGGTTATGCATGCAGAACTATTTGTACCAGAAACTAACAATACAGGCACGCACAGAAGCCTTACACACACTTTTGAGAGAACGCCTGGCTAACGGCAAGTAGAAACACAGCTTATGAGCTCAGTGCTGTCTTCTTAGAAGGAATAAATATCCTTGTACTCCAAACTTTTTATGTGACAGTGGTATTATATTATTAGTACCATAAACCCTAACAACAGTAGTTCAGACCCCACGAGAAAAAAACACGTTACGGACAGGATGCTACAAGCCATTTTTCTTCTCTAACCTCTCCCCTGAAATAAATGATTTTGCAAGTCTTTTCCACCTCTTTCATTTAAGAGATGCTCCCAGCAGATAAGTTTAGCACAGCACATATGTCCCTCTCCAAACCCTCACTCATCTTCCTAACTAATGATACCTGGGATGCAGCTGGCTAGTCATGCCAGCATTCATTCTGCATGGTTTACTGAATATTTGTAGAAACCGCAGCTTCAAAGCCATTGTTCCTTACAGTGTTTTTTAGCTGCTGTAGCACTTTTACCGTGCCCACATCCTTTACCTACAGGGCTTTTCCTAGCAATTATGATTTACGCTGGTCTGTTTCACAGCATTTTTATCTAACTGTGGGATTTTGCCCTACCTCATTCTGAACTCCCAGTTCCTACCTTCATCAGTTATAACTGCTGTGCTGGCACCTCACCCAGCTCTTCATCCGACAGCCAAACCACTTACTCACTCGAGCCGGCGCGCGCCGTTCCCAGATCCCGCTCCGTCTTTAGAAAATCAACAGCCACTCACGGGAGCACCCCTTACTCCTCCTCTGACTTTTAACTCTGCACCCCCGCATGAAGCTGATATGTGAGCACTGTTCTCGTGGGTACAGCATTACAAATCCACCCAGCACCCACTTCCCGGTGTGCCGCAGTGCTCGTACAGAGGTTTCCCAGCAGGACATGCCAACGCAAGCCTCCGGGGACAAGTGTGAGATCTGCTGGAGCAATGTGTGGCTGCTGTCCAGCCCGCGTGCCCCAGCTCCCTGGCACAGCAGAGGGTGGGAAAGGACGGTGCATGCTCCGACCGTGCCCCAGCGTGGAGTTTGGGCACAGCTGTGGCACGCACCTTGATGCAGATGCTGGGAAGCTCTCTGGGGCTCAGCAGCACTGGCATTGCAATGGACAGGGGCTGTCATCGTGCTGCACAGCGACCCTGCTCAAAAGTGCCAGGCGCTGAAGATTATTAAGTGCCTCTGAAATACGTGCCACCAAGCATGGAATTCCTCTCTGGCTGCCAGGACAAACAAAAGCAAGTCATTACATTAACATCTATATCCCCCCAGAGCGTCAGACACTGGCAAGGGGTGATGCTGAGGAAGGGGAGAAGGTGCTGCGGAAGGAGACAGGAGGGAGGGGGGCAGAAATCTCTCATTATAAGCAAAAATAAAAGTAAAGCCTCAGCTTGTGACATTGTCCTTTGTGTGACCTTCTCCAGCCTGTGTTTACCAAGAGCACTGCGGAAATCATTCCAATTACTGCACACTCCAGTAGAAGGGTCTCACTGGCACATAAGCGCGCGTGTGCCGGAGATGCCAGAGTCACAGCTTTCCAGGCTGCTGCAGTTCCCAAATGTGCACATCACTGCCGATAAGAGGCGAGCGGCGGGGAGGAAAGCACAGTCTCTCATCATGCAGCTCTTCAGTTTTTCAGCCTAAAAAGAGGCAGCTGTTCTATGGGGCACACCGCAACAGCTTGAGTGCCTGGGCAGCAATTCCTGTCCCCTGTTTCCATTCCCTGCTCTTGCTGCAATGCTCATCTGCTTCCAAATGGCTCTCTTCTCCCTTCCTCAGAGCAGCCCACCACTACCTTGTGGTTTTACAGCGCCCATCGGCATTTGGCTGTGTCACGTGCTGGAGCAACAGCTGCTGCCTACTGTCACCCTCGCAACAAGCAATGCCTTTTGCTTCTCCTTTTGGTGAACATTTTCAAGTTGGAGCTGCCCCTCTGCAAGAAGCCTGAGCGCTGAGTGCTGGCCCTGGTGATGTGTGGCTGTGCAGAGAAGCAGATGCCCTGCTCATAGCTGCTCTGATTGCTGCAGGAGGTGGGATCCTCAGTGGTGTCACCTGAAAGGGTGACATCTAACCTGGGAAGAGATAAGAGGTCTGCTCCTTAAGTGGACTGTTAAATTAATTGGGTTACAGCACGGAAGAGAAGAAAGCCAAAGGCAAATGAAAAAGAGAACCTTAACTTTAGTCAAGTGCAATGCTCCAGAATGGACAGAGAGATTCAGAAAGGTTTAAAAGCTTAACAACCACCACCTAGATCCCCCTCAATGTCTTTTTATACTCATTTGGCTAAATGGGAAAAAAAAAAAAAGTCTGTTTAGCGAGACTTTCATCTTCTCCTTTCTACAAAAATAATTTTTATTAATTCTGGGGAATTTCTTCATATGAGGCACCTTTAAGCTCAAGCAGAGGCACCTTTGAAACAAAACCCCCTCATTGATGAAGGTAGGATGAGATTCAAGAAAAAACTACCAGATACAGATGAGCCTCCCAGAAAGTCTAGCTGGCTATTACTTTACTATTTAGGAGAATGGCAGCGTCAGAGAACCAAAAACGTAGGATGTTTTTATATAGGTGGCTGTGAATGCCTAACACCTTGCAAGCCTTAGATAGCACTTTTTCTGTCCATGGAAGAAAACTTCTAAAAGGACTGCTGCACACCATTATCTTTTGGAAAAACTGGGAGATGGGAGAGGTGCACCCCATTCAATGTGAATGGGCAAACAGCCTCTCACAGGAGCCCACCGGGGACCCAAGCCTCTGTCCAGCACGAGGGGGAGCCCAGCAACAGAGCCCAGGGCATGTGGGGAGGTGTTGCAAGGCAGGTCAGACGAGGACCAGGTCCGAGTCTGCGAGGATGTGTCTGAGCAATCGGTGCTGGCAAGGGCAGCGAGCACAGGAGCTGCACTGGAAGCCACCAGCTGCTCCCCAGGTGGGGATTGCACGCAGCCGGAGCAAGGGCGGTGGGACTGGGCCAATTACAAGCATTGTTATTACATCTTATCTATGTAAATATTAGGAATTGCTTGCGTAAAAGTTTGCAGCAACAGGATTCTGGTTATTGTAACTTCTCCCTGCACAGTCTACCCCCTGGAATAAGCTTAGGAAAAATCATTTTAATGCAGTCCAACAGCAACAGCCCAGTTCTTTCTCCAGGAGGTACTCTGCATGTCATATACTTGTCACCAACAAGCACAGGCCTTTTTAAATGCAAGAAAATGGTTTGGCAATAAAAAAAAACGCAACAGGCAACAGCTAGAGACAGCATTCTTTAAAAAATACTGACTTTACAGTCACCTTTTAAAAGGTAAAATAAATAAATCCTTACAGCAAAGCCAACACAGCAAAGAATTCTGGGCTTTCCTATCTGCAGCGCCAGAGCAAGATGTGTGTAGTTTTGGGGCTCTGGCAAAGGAAGTTGCTGATAGATACAAAAGGCCACGAGACAAACAAACAAAAGTTGTCGGTGCATGAACCAGCAGCAGAGGGAAATGCGGGGATTTTTTGACAGCACTTTGTGCAACACCACAGCAATCTGTCAGGTGGTTGGGACTTTCCTCTGGAAAACAGGAGGAGCCAAGCAGGGCTTGTTTTTAAAAAAGAACAAAGAACTGAAGCTCTTTTCCCTGATATTGCCAAAAGCCCCATTAGGAAAAAAAGAGGAGAAGTAGCAGCTATCTGAGTGATGCTGCAAAGGCCTCACTCACGCAGTGAATTAAAAAGCCTTGAACTTGTTTTCATAAGGATCCTGCAGAGATTAGTGCACACAGTGTGGGAAACGTGATGGTGTGTTTTCTTGGATAACAGCCACCTAGCTCCCCTTTTATGGCCAGGGCTGCATGGAGGAGAACACCCATCACAGCCAAACACAGAGACAGGCCTAAGTGGTGGAAGGCACTGATTCTGCTTTTTTATCATATGTTGCTTTCAGCTAGCCCAGATGTGATAAAGGCATCAATAGATATGCAGCAACACCCGTGCTTTCTCTTCAAAATATTTCCTCTGGAAGTACGGCACAGCCTAATTAAATAATGACATTTGCAACAGGAATGATAACACAAAAATTAGAGCAGCGCTTCAGCTTACACTGCATCCCTCCTTGACAAGCAGCCCCAAGTAGCTGCCAGTGTGCAGAACATCATGCTGTGCTGGAAGACCCAATGTGCTCAGAAAAATAACACCCATCCTCAGTTTGTTCTGTGGCAGAGGAAATGGGCAAAAAGCCCTCCCGGGAGCCCCCAGCCAATGCGCTCCATAATGCAAAGCTGTGGGGTGAGCTGCTGCTGGTCCTCTGCTGCAGGGAGCACCTGCAAGCGCATGCATTGCACAGCAGCAGCACTGCTGGAAATAAATGTGAGGTAGGGCTGCTCTGAGACTCACAGGTAGCCACCAAGACATCATAAAGATCCTGCTCTGCACCAGCACCAAGCCCTGGGCTGGGGTTCGGCCTCTGGTGTTGGGGCTGCAGTGAGGAGAGGTACATACAGTGATGGATGGCAGGGTTGTATGGGGAGCACGCACACTGCCAAACCGGGGGAATCTTTCCACAGTGATTTACATCAAGCTCCAGAAGCAGAAGGCAGCAATGAAAAGCCGCCGGGCTGATCCAGAGGTAACGCGGCCTACAGGGACAATACCTATTGCAATTCATTCATTTCTGTAATCAGCCTGAGGAAGGAAATTAAAAGCAAACAAGGAGACAGAGTAGCAATATCTCTTCATCAAACAAGGAGAAGCAAGTGAGAGCAAGACGCCAGTCTCACAGTTGCGTTCCCTTGGCCCTGCTCCTTACTGAAGGCCCCGTTTTGTCCCTCCCCGTCCCTGCCTTCAGAGCCGCCCTGCCTTGTGCTGGCACAAGCAATTGCTCAGCGCTGAGCTGAACCCAGGCAACTAATCCAGGCTGAAACTAATCTAGCAAGAATGAATTACAGCACAGGGGCAGGAATGTGTGGCCACAGCGATGGGAAGGGCAAAGCTGGTTCCCTTGGCAGCAGCATCACTGGGGCTCATCTGGAGCTGAGTGCAAACAGTGGCGTTGGGGCCTGCACCTGGGAGCGTGGCTGCTGCCGCAGCACTGCACGCAGTGGCCATGGGCACATGGGAACCTCAGGCTCAGTGCCTTGGTTGCCTGCTGGCAGTACAGACAGGAAAGCCCAGAGCTCAGCACTCGCAGCAGAGCCTGCTTGGCAAGGTGGGTAAACATGCAAGCAGTTAGCTCCATGCTGACGCAGCTGCACTTAGCTGTGTTTTAACACTAGCTGTGGTGCGTTTGCATCCATCATGGTCGCCACAGAAAGTCAAGCACTGCAAGTATCGGTCAACAACCAGAACTGGCCCTGCTCGCTCACACTCAACTTGAAGCTTCAAAAGTAAAAAGCAGCAGGAATTTTAAAGTTATTTCTGCCATTTATAAACAGTCTTTAAGAATACGACAAGGTATTTTATGAGGTTCAAAAAGACCAAGTACTGGGTCCTGCACAACACACAACAGCCCACACCACAGCCCCATGCGATGCTACAAGGTTGGGGCACAGTGGCTGGAAAGTTGCACAGAGGAAAAGGACCTGGGGATGTTGGTCAAGAGCTGACTGAACGTGAGCCAGCAGTGTGCCCAGGTGGCCAAGAATGCCAATGGCATCCTGGCCTGTATCAGAAATAGTGCCGCCAGCAGGAGCAGGGAGGTGATCGTCCCTCTGTACTCAGCTCTGGTGAGGCTGCACCTTGAGTGCTGCGTTCAGTTTTGGGCCCCTCACTACAAGAAAGACATCGAGGCCCTGGAGTGTGTCCAGAGAAGGGCAACGAAGCTGTGAGGGGTCTGGAGCACACGTCTTATGGGGGGCGGCTGAGGGAACTGGGATTGTTCAGTCTGGAGAGAAGGAGGCTCAGGGGAGACCTTATCGCTCTCTGCAACTGCCTGAAAGGAGGCTGCGGTGAGGTGGGGGTCAGCCTCTGCTCCCAGATAACAGCGATAGGATGAGAGGGAATGGCTTCAAGCTGCACCAGGGGCGGTTCAGGTTGGATATTAGGAAAAGTTTCTTCTCAGAAAGAGTGGTCAGGCACTGGAACAGGCTGCTCAGGGAGGTGGTGGAGTCACCACCCCTGGAGGCGTTCAAGAAATGTGGAGATGTGGCACTGACGGACATGGGTTAGTGAGCATGGGGGTGATGGGCTGATGGTTGGACTTGACGATCTTAGAGGTCTTCTCCAAACTTAATGATTCTATGATTCTGTGATTCAAGGAGCAGAGGGCACTGGAGACCATCAACATGTGCCAACCTGCCGTGACTCCTCAGCAGCCATCGTGCAGATGGGGTGCAGACTGGCCCTTGGCCACTGGAACTTGCCAAAAACCCCAGTGGAGGGAGCCATGGGCTGACCCCAAGCATCCAGCTCTGCACTGAGGGCCCAGCAGGGCTGGCACTGGGAGTGAGGTCAGAGCCCCAGTGGCACAAAGGGATCTCACTGCACAGACTGCATCCCTAAGAAAGGACTGCACAAGGGGGAAAGGAGGAGAATTAGAAAAAAAAAAAAAAAGCTTCTCATAATTAGTTTGCAGTGTGGTGAAAGTAAATTACACTTAATCCTAAACCAAATGCCACAGAGGAGAGAGGAATAAAAGAGATTGAGAAAAGGCAGGTGGAGGTGCAGAGCCTCACGGCTAACTGGCCAATGCAGCAGGCCGACTCCTTCTCTCTAGGAAAGCACCCAATGCTTACAACATGCCACCCGTGGATGGCATTGTCCTGATACCTAATGGGAGGGTCAGATTCTGCTCCCAGTTAAGCCAACAGAAACTGAGTAACTCCCTTAACATCTGCACAAATGAGATCAAACCCAGACCCAAGGTCCCTCCTCCAAAAAAAACTCACGGTGTGCTGTTGACAGTTGAAATGATGAACAAAGACATCAAACCTCGGGGAGACAGGGAAAAGGAAGGTGACCAAACAGCGGGGAAAGGGACAGTGGAGAAGAAGTGCAATTAGAGCTTCTCTTTCATGTTCCTTCCTTTATGCTTCATGGAGACCAAGAGTGTTTTGCTTTTAAAAGCCAGGTGTGGCAGGAGGAACGGAGAGAATCCAAGTGGAGATTAATGGGAGATTCAGAGACAAAAGGAATTAAGTGACTTTCCTGTAGGAGCATTTAATGATGTTCAGCCCAGGCCGGTTACTGACTTCCCAGGGCTGATACCAGTCTCTGGCTGGCAGACAAGCCTGCGGGTGCTGTCCCACCCTGTCATACCGACAAGGCACATACTTTGGTAGAAGAACATAAAAGATGCTATGCAACGGCAACTGGCATTGCCATATCTTGTTGTTCAAGGAACTTGCTAAGCTTGAAAAATAGACCTCAGGGTTGATCTGTACTTCCATCTTGAGTTGGGCACTCTGCTTTGGCAGGCACAAACCTTCCTGAACCCAACCAGCATTGCTCTGAGCAGCCCATCCATGAGAATCAAAGAGCAGAACTGCGCTGATGACACAGATACACAGTAAAAAATTGGCGTAAAATTCAGCATGCGTGTGGATACACACACATGCGCGTGCACATGTACATGTGTGTATACATGCATGTTTCCAGATTTAGTCTGGGGCAATATCCAGTGAGGAGGGCAGCAGCAGGGGCTGCTTGCTTTCACTCCCAGTAGGGATGCTCCTCTCCCAGTCCACCTTCAGGTGAGTAGAAGCTCCCATCTGTGCGGGTGCTTGGGAACATGGCACTGCACAAACACAAACACACTTTGCCTTTCTGCACCACACAGATCAGCACAAAGATGAAAAGCCCTCAGCAGAGCTATCTGCTGGCTTTCTAGCATGTTCACTTGCCATTTCGCATTCCTTCTCCTCAGCTAAGTGCTTGCCATGCTTCAAGCAGTGAGGGAGCACTCCTCCTAAGGCTCTGCTCTAGGGGACAGTGCAAGCAGGGCTCTCAGCCACTCTGGGATGGTGATGGGGCTTGCTGGGCTCCCGCTCCCACACAGGAGCAGCCCTACAGCCTCCCCTGTGGCAGGGTGAGATGCTTCTCCTCAGCCATGCCTTTGGAGGTGCAGCAGAAGAGAAGCGCAGGCTCTCTGTGCATTCCTAATCAGCTTCCGCTGCTGCATGAGGAAGGCTGCAGAACTCAGGGCGGCTTTAGCAGTGCGCTGACTAATAGCCTTGATTAAATTCCTAGGGCGCTTTCTGTAACACCGAGGAGCATTAATTCCAGTGCAGTTAATTACCTGTGCCTGCAGAAATTCTACTTGCAGTTTCAGCAAGGTCTGAAATCCTTCACCTCTTCTCCTAAAATTGGTGCTGCACACAAACAGGCAGCTGCCCTGGCCCCCCGGCCCACTTCCCCTTCCCACTTCACGTCTGCATCACGACTTGAGATCCACAGAAGAAAGATGCAATGAAAAGGCAAAACACGGGCGCTACCTCCGTGACCCGATTTTGTCCTTTTCCATTTGTCAGATGTTGGGTTTTGTAGCTTCTAGCTGCTAGGGCTTCTTCTGTAAGTACGGCATTTTTAACCGGGGACTTCGACTGCGCCGCTGTGGCAGCTGCCATTTTGCATTCGCGTGCAGAGAGAGAGCGAATGAACTCTGAAGAAGAATTCAGATTACTCTTTTTTTCCTCCCTGTTTTGCCGTTGCATTTAAATATAAAATAAAGGTCATTCCGACCGAAGGGATAGAGCTGCTCTATAGAAATATATAATGAATGTGCTGGATGTAAAAAGGGCAAATGTCCTTTAAGCAAAAACACAATTGAAATTACATTTTAAAAAAAGGAAAAGCTTCTTCATCCTCAGACAGTTTCTTTCTTTGCATGACTGGTGTGGGTCATGGCTCCAGGAATGATGAACTCACTCGAGCTGCTGCAATTGTGGCAGAGGAAACATTTCTGCTGCATTTCTACTCCTCTAGTCATTAAGTGGGGAATTTGGGGAAAGAATAGAGCTGTAAAATTTGGAGAAAAAGCCACTTCTGTATGCTGTTTCTCTTGCTTTAGGCACTGTCCACATTAGAGCACAGGCTGCAGGCAACACGAGGTGCTGCCGGTGCCTCCTTCAAAGCAGCGCTAGCGCGATCGCAGGTTGAACCCCCCATACAAAGAGCAACAGCAGTGCATTCCTGTGCATGTTTCATTGAATTCAGAAAGAAAAACTGTGTGTGTTTGCAAAGTGAAGGCCACAGATGCCTTCCTTTGCAGCCTTCCCCATCCCGCCCCCTCCAAAGATGTCCCCAACTAAGCAGCAACTGCTTGTTACTAATCTGAAAACACTGGTGTGACACAAATAGCAGAAACAGTAGCTCCGCTGGGAGCAAGCACGGTGACACCAGATGCAGGCCAATGGCCACAAACAGGCTGGAAAATGTTTTGGGAAATTAAAAAAAAAAAGCTGCCTATGTGCACTCTCTGAATGCTGAGTAGAAAAGTAAACATCAAACCTACACAACCCAGACAAGAATTAACCCAACATTCTGAGAACCCCATTACAAACCCTGTAAGAACAATCATATGTAAGCATTATCATGCAGAATTGAGTTTTCACTCAACAGATTATGACAGCTCTTTCAAGAGGAGATGCATGAAGACAAGGAGAGGAAGGAAGTTAAAACAAATGGGAGTTCCAGATCATAGTAAGAGGCATAGAGGAGAAAGATTAATCCCAGTTGGCAAGAGGCTTTGAAGAAAGATAATAATAACAGTTCAAGTTTCAACTCTATCATCACTTTGGGGGCAAATCATTTACATCAGTCTTATCAGCTGCACATCATGTATCACTTTCTCCTATACTGGTGTATTTTGGGGATTAGAGTTTGTTAGATTAGTATTCCATCAATACAGCGTAGTATCTATACACTCATAATACAATCCAATTAACCCATTTATGCATACACATAGCAAATAATGATTGGAAACATCAAAACACACGGCCTATGCAGCATTCGCTGCCCCAGGCAATTCAAAAACTATGACTTTCACTTCGAGCAGGGATAGGAGTAATTTTATAATCTTAATTAAAAAAAAAAAGTTTGGAAAATTGTCTTGAGGAGATCTTCATTTATGTCCTGCCTTTTGAAACTTTAATTTTCCTATTTTCCAGATCTTCTTACCACCAGGAGGATTAACACATGCAGCCAGCACTGAGACTGAGAACTATGTCAGGAATTTGAAATAAATCATTAATCTCCGACAACTCTGGAAAAGCTGAACTCAGGCGACACCCTCATTTATCTCATTTTAAATACCTATCACTCCCAGAACCCCGACCGGGTCTGTGCAGACCCAGAAATCCCCCAGAGGTCATTTTACTCATCATGAAAATGCCAAACACTGAAGACACTGGCCACAAGTTTGAAGTGTGCGACATCCGAATCACGACCAGCAGCAGGGAAACATGGGGCAAGCAATGAGGTGGGGGTTACCAACATGCCTGTGTAACCATTTACATTTCCTAAAAGGAATTTTCAGCAGAGAAGCAGGAAGAGATCCCTGTGGATGCCATCACACGCAGGGACGCTCTCCTGCTGCAGCTCTGCCTTGCTGCAGGCATAATTCAAACCAGGCTTTTAGCACACAGCAGCTTCAAGCCTGCAGGTGCTGGCAGCAGGAGGGGTGCTTAGCAGGCTGCTCCAGTAGCAGCAACCCTCTCTGGCTGCACTGTGCGTGCACTAGCTGGGGAACTCGTCTTCTCAGTATAGGTGATCTGGAAGCACCACGTAGGTATCATTGGGGGAGTGCAGAACGCAAAATCTGTGCTCAGAGTTACTCACGCCAACACAAAATATGGCACTGCAACTTGAAGAACAGCTTGGGAGCCGGTTCTCCTTCACCTCCATCCCTGCAAATACTACTACCAGGAACACGTTACTCAGTACTTCCCTCAGATTCACTTAATATAAGCGGAGCAAAACACACCTACTGACACAGTGACAGGAATTTTAAATCCTTCAGCATCCTCTCAAGCCCTTTATTCTGCATCTGTTTGAGAGCATGAAAATTCACTCCCCCGCCTTTTTTTTTAAACTGCTCTTTTTTTCATTTGGCTGCCTACACATTCCACCAAATGTCTCCCTGCATCAAAAGCTCCTTTTCCTCTTGCCGGGAGCTTTAGGAAACTATGGCTGTGGCTACAGAGCATGCAGATTCCTTTGCTGCTCCTCCTGCATCTCCATGTTTCCTTTCCCAGGAGGAGCACTGTCTGCAGGACTGCATACAGTTGTGCATCGACCCTTGCCTTTTTAGCTACAGCATCTGATGGTTTGCCTGAAGCTTCAGGTCTCGGCACCACCTGACTGCAAAAGCCCCAGTTTTGATTTAAGACTAAGAATTTTCCTAGCTAGTTTCACTGTGGATCAATAAAAAGACTTGAAATATTTCAAAATGATTCAGAATTCAGAAAACATATAGAAGAAAAAAGAAAAGTTAAATGAATCTCAGGTGACTTGGGCATGAATTCTGAGTATCTGGGGCTGGCAGCGGAGTGGAAGAGCTGTCTGCACATTGTCTGCACATCACGGCAAGTGTTCCTGAAGGCCCCATGAGCCAGGGAGCTCAGCATCCTGAAAATTACAACGATTACAAGTCCTTAACAGAGTTTTGTGAAATTGAGAACTGAGCAGAGGTACAACGAGGTTTAAATAGCATCCTATGAATCATGTGAGAAAGGCAGAGCCAAGCTGCGAAGCATCCTCTCCTGTTGGCTCCCAGCCTAGGGGCTCAATCTTACCCAACAGCCCTGTGCGGACTATCCAGCTGCAGAGTGTATAAATCTCCTTTTATTTCAAAGCAGTGGGTAATCAATACCCTAAATAAGACAAAAACACGACTCTCTTTAGAAAATTGCTTTCTTGATAGAAGACAGGGAATAAATATTCCTAATAGGTACCTACTTGCTTTCAAATAATAATGGCATCCGTTCAGTAATGTGAGATGCCTCAATTAGAGCCCCATTGTGCTATGAGATGTACAAACAGGTCAAACTGGTTCAACCTATTCTTGTGATAATTTCCAAAAATAAAGAATGGAACATGGGAAACCATCAAAATGCTGAATGTGAAACCTCCTGAAGTTCTGTCAGACATGTTGAGTTTAGAAATCCCCAGGAAAAACAAAGCAAACTGCTGGGACAGGCAGTCCTTAATTTTAAAAAAAAAAAAAAAAAGTTTAAAAGCATCAAAAAGTGATTTGGCATTACTTCTTGTTTCATGGGTTGCAAGGATAAAAGGCAGAAACGTCAGGTGACTCCCTCTTTTGATAAAGCATGTACATATGCATATACACACACACTTCCCTCTGCCTGTAGAGAGTAAAGAAAATCACTCATAAGTAATCAAACGATTTAGCCATAAATTAACATCATTAATACTGAAGAGCAATCCACTACTTTAAATTTGCCCACTGGCAGTTGCATACGCAGTTATTTTCAGTATTTTCTAAATATTTGTTCAAAAATGAAACCATCTCTCATGTTCCAGCATTAGAGACAAGAACGAGAGGTGGTTTGTGCCAGCAACCTCCAACACCCTGAGATGGCCTTTCCCAGTTCACTGCAAAAGCAGGTTTGAAATAAGAAGACAGAATGAATTTCTGAACCTCCTTTGATTTTGTTTGGAATTAACAGAAACAGAACAGCTCCTCTGACCTCCTTTCCCTGAACACAGCTTTGCAATCCCACTACATACAGTAAGAGGTGCACAGTCTTGAACATTGTACAATGATGTATAGCCTTCAACATGGCTCCAAAGATACTGGAGGTTTAAAATACAGCAGCAGCTCAGGGTTCAGCTATTGTTATTGTGAGGACTGATAGAAATTCCTCACTGGAAAACAATTACGCAGAATACTGGATTTCTGCTGAAGGGATATTTCCTACCAAACATTTCTTTTCCACTGGAAAACCTCAGTGCTCTAAATCCCATACAATGTGGGTGTTAAAGGTTGCTGCAGTGAACCTGGGGAACTATCCCCACATATGGCTCATGCTCTCACCTTGAGGCCATGTCCTGCACTCTTCACAATCCCACATGAGGTATCTGTCCAGGATTAGCTGTGTCCATTCCCATAAGGAGACATTGGTTAGACCAGGCTAAAGTTAAGAGTGGAAGATCCAGTGGGTGACGACCCTGCCCATGGCAGAGGGGCTGGAACTATGTGATCTTTAAGGTCCCTTCCAACCCAAGCTGCTCTATAATTACTCATCAAAAACTCATTAAGTACTCCAGCAGTATTTCAGAATCAAGATATTTAAATATTTTATAGGGAAAATATTTCATTGAAACCTCACAAACTTTCTATGGGAAAAAATCCCTCCATTTCCAGGTCCAACTAGCATCATGAGAAGCTCACATGGTAAAAGCTTTAGTGGCAGGTACAAAACAGACAGGATAATCTGCCAAAGCAATATGCAAAGATATGGCATGAAAGATGTAAGCAAATGCTTCCAATTTGTATACCTGAAATACTAATACAAAATGCTGACTCTTCTCATCCAATGGTTCTCAGCTATGTAATTCTGCATACACAGAAAACAGAGACAAGGAGTGCCTTCAGGGTCAGGAAAAGACTTTGCTTACACATCAACTGCAGATTTCACATCTAAAGTATGATTGAAAAATCTCCAGGCAAAGTGAGCAGCAGTGCACCTTGGAGCAAACGAATCTGAAGAAAACGTGGAAGGGAAGTATGTCCATGGGAGTAAACCAGCCAGGGGACAACGGGGCTAGAACAGGAACGGGTGAAACAGCAGGAGCCATTTGAAGAGGATGGCAACGTCATAGAGAGGGAGAAGAAAGAATCACCACATGGGAAGAATACAGGTAGGTTTTAGGGAGGTGGGATAATTCTGGACACAAGATGGGAGCCTGAGCAGAGCTTTGACTGCAGATAGTTTGAGACACGAGAGCAGGAGAAGCCAAAGGTTGTCAGGGGCTTTTGACATAAGGGTCAAGTCGGCGGAGAGCAAGCTAGTGAGCACAGCATCATGCTTCCAGAACAGGTACCTCACCAAAAAACTACTTGCAGTTTTCCAGACTGAGCTCAAGCATCCTTGGTCTCTCTTCAGACACTTTCTGAGCTTCAGTTTATAACACTGATGTTTGGGTGGCTGTATTTGGATTGTTAAGTGATAGGAGATCATTGCTGCACGCTTCCTATCATTGTAGTCTTTGTAAAGCTAGCAAAAACACCAGAGCTTTTCCTTTCCCCTGGGGAACACTTGACGTTAACGTTCATGCCTTGCAATGTCTCTGCAGTCAAAAAGGTTACAGGGATCAGACCTACAAATCCTCCTCGTTCTGCCCTCCTGGCAGCGACCTGTCAGGAGAAGCAGTGTCCTGCCAGCCCTCCCGCCCAAAAACGTATCCATCAGCAGCACCCGTGACAAATGTGAACCACACAGACAGACAGCAGAGAGCAGCTTCGCTGGGGCCTTCTGACAGAAATCAGGAATCGGAAAGGAGGTTCAGGAAGAATGTTCTGTTCTGAGAGCACATCTGGCAGCCCCGCCTGCCACCTCCCATCAGAAAAAGATGCACGTGGAAGCTCTGTTGGAGCACAGCCACTTAAATTAAGAATTTAAGAGTCTCAGGTCTATCCAGGCAAGGAATAGGCCTAACTTAGTCATCAGGTCTAGAGAGAACAAAGCAGAACAAAAGTTTTTATTTTACAGAGGGATCTCCCGATTCCCTCATCGCTCTTTGTGTGTGCAGTCAAACACTTCAAAGGAGGAGAATAAACACAGGTGTCTTTGGAGAGGAAGAAAATGACAACAGCACCATGAAAACCTTCACCGTGAGCAGGTCTGGTCCTTCCCCGCTCCCCAGGGCAGCGCAGGCCGAGCAGCTCGGCACTGCTGAGGGAAGGTGCGAGCAAGCAGGCCAGCACAGCTTCCTCCTCCATGGCTGAATTCAGGTCATGCCTCCACAATCATTAATCCTGGCTCTTTGCTCTCAGTACACATTTGATCTGGATCAGCCCAGGGCACATAATCACATTTAAGATGAATTAGCTGGAGCACATGATACGGAGTTTATGCTGGCCTTCCGCCAGCTGCGAGAGGACGGACGACACTTGATCCAGCATGAAGCCTGCCAGTACAAAGTCAACCCAACACTGTTTTTGGAACAAATGTGAACCAGCAGAGCCACATCTTTCCCCTGGAAACAGCCCTGTGCGCAGATCAGCTGCAGCCCTTTTAATGCAGTTACTCCTAGTCAGAGGCGGAGGGACTAAGCCAGGCTTAATTACAAAGCCAGGGTAATCAGACTTAGTCAAATCACGTTTCAGAGCTTACTGCAGAGCTGGCACAAAAGTTAGGAGGATCTAAATCCGCCCAGATTGGGTGTAAACAAAACACATGGTGTCTTAGTTTGGTCTTTTTCCTTGCTAGGTCTGCGCAGGGCACATCTCACAGTTCTCCAGCACCACAGCAAGGAAAGCCATGCTCTAACTCCTCCCTGTGCATTCTGAAAAAAATGGTCTTACCATTGGGATGGTCTTACCATTGATGCTCCATATGGGAGCATAAAAGAAGCTGTGAAGGCACTAGGAGACTGTCTCTTGACACACAGGTGATCTAACCTGTGACTTCCTGTACCACCAAAGTCAATATACAGTAAATTCAGAATGGTGAGCGGAGGAAGAGGAGGGAGGAGAGACACCTCCTGTCCAATACTTACTATTTTATTGCACCAAAACAGTCAGCATCAGCTGCTACCTCTGCTTGAAAACATGTTCCCAAAACATTTGCTGAGCCTGCTAGAGATAACCATTCTAACATATCATATATTGTATGAATTTAATTCAGGTCATCATCTACTTAGCTCAAGTATGGAACACCAGCAAGCGTTCAAAGTGGATCGCACATACAGACATGACACAGTGCACTGTTCTGCTAAGGTCTGTGTGACAGTATCTACATACACTGTTCCAACATGAGCTTGTAACCAAGTGCTTTAGTATCCAAAGTAAAAATAGAAGTTTTCTGAACCAACCATTGCACAAGTTATTTTTTACTAAATGCAATTACATTGTACTCAAACTTCTTGGACTGCATCCCTAACAGATAATTAGGAGGAAAACCAAAGTTCTAGAAAATAAAAGCTGTAGGTGCCTCATATGGGGATGCTCACAGAAGTGAGGCAGTTTGAGTAGGGCCCTAAGCAGCAATTCTGCTGTTCTCCTTCCAGCAATGAATGAAGAAGTGGAAGAGAAAGGAAGAGAAGCAACCTGGCTCATCTCCTTGCCTCCCACTCTCCTTGTTTGCCTTGTTTTCATTTTCCTTAGTAATGTAAATCATTTCCATCCTCCATCCTAAACCACATCATTCTTTTCTTTCTCAGGTGTGATAAAATTTCATTATTCCTTCCAGTTGTAACAGAAAGCTTACAAGGACTTAGCTGAAACATCTTCTGTTCTAGCCTAGCTGATTCATGAGATAATCTGCTCTTAATATATACAGTCCTAAGCCTGTAGCGCTTAAGTTTTAGATCAGTATAATATTCATTCCTTGCTGTGACTCAGTGGAGGCTGCAAGGGATGGTGGAGGGGAAAAAAGAAAGGTATTTTTATAGTAGGTTATTTTTATTAGAAAATAGTGTGCTGTATAAAAACAGCATTATTGAATTGAGGTGTTCAAAGCAATTCCTGCAGAGTAAGATTATAGTGAGCAGAGTGCAGGTGAGAAGGTCAGAACTGCAAAGTAAATGCAATTTATTCCACTGGTACAGAAACATAGGAACGTATTGCAAGGTAATCATCAACATGTGTGATACAAGTATCTCACATGCACAGATGTACATCCCACCACGCAAACCTCGAGCTGTACAGAGAGGCACTAATGACAACAAACACAGTAAAAAATAGAAACTTCTACTCTCCTCACAAACTCATATGTAACAGATAACTTTCAACACAAGTGATGGAACAACTACATGGCTAAAAAGACTGAACTCATCCTATGTTTCAATAGAGCATTTACTGAGAAAATGAAAGCACGCAGAAAGAAGGATGCATTTGAATGTGTAGGCAAGTCTATCTGAATCCACAGTAATACCCATGGTATAAAAGAGATCAGTTTGAAAAAAAAACATCAGGTGCTACTTTAAGCATATGTAGGTAAAACAGCGATACAGTGCAGTGGAAGTAAACAAGTATGGGGATTAAAGCCAATGCAACGGGGCAGATAAGCCATCTGTAAGCTGCCCTGGAAAAACAGTGCATGAGGCCACAGAAATTTTAGTTGTTCAGACGCGTGGAAACCAGGTGAACCATTTCTGCAGAAAGAGTGATCTCACTGTCATTAAAGAGTGAGCTTCCACTGCCCAGCTGCTACCTGCTCCACACTGGTATCTGATTCACTCTCTGCTACAGAAGCAGGCTAGGGAACGTGCGATGAGGGAGTCTCCATAAAAACTCAGTTTTGCTGTAGTGCAATGAAAAGCGAGGGGATGCAGATGGGGAAGTCAATGCAGACAGAAATGGGGTGGTATGAGCAAGACACAGCGAGCAAGAACAATTTCTTCACCAACTCTTCCTAGAGCAGTCTTGCATTAGACTACACAGCTCTGTATGCAAAACCAAACAATTCACCAGCAACTACTTTGCCCAGTGGCTTTAATAGGACACAGCCAGCCTGAAAAAACACACTTATCTCCATTGACTCCTCCACAGTTATCCAAGATCAAAGCAAATGAAGACGGAGGGGACTCAGACAGCATATTTTACTTCATTATTTCAAAGTTCATTCTGTATATTTTCTGAGTGGTATGTTCCTGTACATAGCTAGTTCATGGTTTGTCCTTTCTCATCATGCTGAGCTGTTGGGTTTTCCAATGGAACTGCAGTTAGATGTGCAGGTCTCTCCAGCATACATGGAATGCCCATCAGCAAATAGTGCACAGACCTGGTTCGCTTCAGTGGCATTTTATCATATTAAAATACCCATGGGCCAAACAAGTCTGAGAGTTATGTTAGCAAACATTTCTGCTCACCTATATTTTCCACTGCTGTAAAAAGAAACAGAAAACAAAAAGACTACAGCTGCATTGACCAACACTGAAAAAACAAAAAAGACCAAAGAAATCCAGCATATGGTAGGTTTATTGCAAGAGCATAACAATCCCTTTCTATGCAGAGCATGTGTGGTGTAGTATGTCAGTCAGAAACTGGAATTTCCTGCAATTAATCAATTTAATAAAAATAATTTGACAGCTTTCCTTCAAATGATGTCCATGGCTTGGTTGCATTTCTGTTCTGGATCTTTCGATCAACCAAGGAAGAAAACCGACTGCCTAGACTTGCTCTGCTGAAAATGAAAGATGAACTGGGAAGCACATTTATTTTTGTTGGAGAAAGAAACAAAGGCAGACAAACTGACCAACCAGCCGAATCAGGCCAGTGGCCAAACCAATTATTTGTGTCTTGCCAGTCATTTCATTCCACGGTTGTTCCCCTAACAAAACTAAGCATTCAATCCACCCAATTATTTTCCTAACAATGACGAGATAATCCAAATTCTTCTGGATTGTTTTCAAACAAAATTTGAGTACAATTTTGTATTTTGTTCATTTCTTAAAAGAACGAGCTGGATGTGTTTAGGCGTCCCCATTTGCTAATACCTATTAAACAACCAGAATGAAGCTAATTCACAAGAGTCTTCTCAGGCAATGGAAATGTAAAATCGGGAAATTCTGCGGTTAGTCTGGCCAGTGCTGGCTTGTGGCTGGAGAGGAAAGTGATTTCCTCTATAAATTATGTTTCAGATGTTCCATTATCCAAACCAGAACTACACAATAAGCCCAGGTAGGGGAAAATTGAAGAACAGGACAAGATCCTGCCGGACAAAAGTAAAGGGTTTTGCACTTGATTTATGGTCTCACAGCCTGAGAACATACCTCACTAGTGCTGCTGCTATAGTAACGAAACCAGACTGGTATGCAGGTTTGTGTTAACAATATTTGTTGAAAGAGTTTTCTCAGTTGCATATTCATGCTTATGCTGTTATTTTTTTATTTATTTTTGGCATATCTCTAAAGGAGATCCGTACATGAAAACAAGAAATGCAAAATCTGAGGGAAAAAGGTCTACAAAGGCTTAATAAGAGAAACACGAAAATTCTGCAGTTACTTCCCAGAAATTAGGGAACAAAATGTTAATGCTATTTGGGAACTTCCTAGAAATTCCAACCCCACCTTGGGTTTTTAAGAGTCTGACCTGGAGGGAGAGTCCTCCCAAACTTTTAGACATAGCAGCAGCTTCCTAACTGAATCAGCAGTGAATTGGAGGGAAGGAGAGGAAAGAGACATCTGTTTTATTTATGGCCAAGTTCATTGTATGTACAGCACCCAAAGCTTATATATGTGCTTTGGCTTAAACGCTATGAGCAGCCCCAGCTCATGCAGTGAAACCAAGTGCAAAACTCTCATTACTTGTATACTAAAGTTAACGGCGTGCTTTTGTTCCTGTGTGGACAAAGATTAAACCACATCTATCATATTCACCCTCAGATTGAAACACGGGTATCTGCAGTTCAGCCTTGATTTAGCTAAGTGCCTAAGAAGTACTTGATCTGACTACGTGCTCTGCTTATCCATGATCTTAAAGAATACCCCTTAATTATGACAACATTAAGGGTATGAAGGTTAATTAAAAAGCAAATGAGGATACTCCATAAATGTAATGACAGACACTCTGATCTGTAAAGGCATGCTACTCTTTGCTCTGGCTGTATTAAAAAATGAGGAAAGGAGTTTACTTAACTGTTATCATGACCTCTTTGAGAATTCATCTTTTAGCACAGAAACAAAGGCGTATGCTTTAATTTCTAATGGAGCTAGAACTGGACCATTTTAACTTAATATTTCAAAAATAGCCATGAATTTGGGCATCAGTGGACCAAAAAATGTCATTTGTCTTTACTTACATGTTTTATAATACATATTATCAATGAGATGATCTTTGTAGGGCCCTTCCAACTGAATTATTTGGTTCTGTTCTATATCTGCCACTACATTCTTTCACTTCTATTCTCTGTTTCTGTAGAGCCACAAGGAAGAATAAGGCCCCTCCACACCTACTCACTCTAATTATATTTCTTGGCCCTGATGTCTCGCCTGCAGTGACAGACTGAGAAACGGGAATTCTTTACTCACTAAAAAAAGGGGAATGGAGACCCATGGGGATGCAGCTGATCTTCGGTTCAGCTCCTCCATACAGGCCATCAGCCTGAGACTTAACCAGTGGGAAAAAATACCTTTCATGGACTATAGATCATTAGCACGTGAGAAAAGAGGAGTAAAAAATGATGTGACTTTCTGGAGTAGGATCTAGCATACGTAACAGGGAAGACTGATCACATACAGGACAATTCACCTTCTTCATCAAGAAGAAATACAGCCTCTGAACCGCAGATCATTTCTCCAAGGCCAAAAAAGGGTACCAAAGATCTACAACACTGTCCCTACTACGATAATACTGCTGTTCAAAAAAATGAGCCATGCACCAACACATCTCTTTGAAGAAAACCCAAGGCACTGCATCCTGGTGCAGCAGGTCAGTCATTTCTTTAAGCTTTCTCCCCTTCAATGAATGAGGGCAGCTACCACATTGCTCCATATTGAGTACATTAATTGTGGCCTTTGCTTTTCTGGCAGAGCACCAACGTATCCTCTCAGTTATAAAAACTTGTCATACCAACTAATTTGAGAAGGTGAAGATAGTCTAAAAGTACCCATTAACAGTCAACCCTCATTAATGAGACTGAGCAAGAACAGTGATAAAAGAGGGGATAAGGAAGACACTATACTAAACTTCCCTGAGTCTGGCAGAAATTTTTTAAAGCTAAAAGTGTCACTCTAACTTCTTTTTTCCCCTCCTGAAACAGGTCAAGAGGCAAACCAGGAAATTATAGGGTTGTAGGATTAACATCTGGCACAGGAAACCTTTAAGGGATGTGACATGAGAACACCTGGAAAGACAGTTTGATTAAGGACAGCCAGCGTACATTTAGACACAGGAGGTCACGCTTAACTAACCCGCTGGATATCTTTGAAGATAATACTGCCACGGCAGATAAGAAAAACATGACAGATGCTGTATAGCATACTGAGATTAGGCTTTTCAAACAAAGTTTTGACAAGGTCCGGCCTCAGAGGTGACTAATGGAGACAAACAAAAAGTTATGGATTGCAAATTAAAAGGACAGAACAGTGGCTGCAGAGCAAGAGATAAAGTCAGGTATTGGGTGGGAGATTTACACTGGGAAGGAGTTACTGAATAGAGGGGTCAGGCAATGCTTTTCCCATCCCACTTACCACAAATAATGTTTCTGTGTTAGCATCTTTCAGACAAAAATGTCCTCATGACCTACACTGCCTTTGATGAGGGGTCTTATTTTACAGCAGCTATGAACAATGGCTTTAGAGTCCCTTTTGGTTCACAGTACTGAGTTTGTACTTGAACACTGAGGTCAATACAGAGATACTGAAAAGAATATCTCCACACAGTGTTCCAGCTCTCACTTTAGGAAATAAATCTGGGCTGAACACTGACAATGTAGAAAAAATTGGTTCACTCAGCAAATGTAGTTCAATACAAAAAGCAGAAAATAAATTAGTCCCTGAGAAAGGAATCAGGCAAAGTTGTATATGCTAAGTACAATAATGACAGGACATGTAGTAGAGGCAAAGGATATTAAGTATTGTAGTGGGAAAAAAAAGATAATTAAAGCCGCCAATATATGGAAGAATATCAGACAAAACAAAAAGGAAGAGAAATGAGACACAAAGTTGTGTTAGGAGAGATAGAGCAATAACAACTAGAAATCAATGGCTTGTTCTGCAGATGGAGGCTTAACAGATGCTCTGTATTAACCGCTATATCACAGTGAGAATATTATTGCCTCGTAGGGTGCAAGAGCACAGCAACAAAAAGTGAAACCAGATCTTGGCTCTTGCCAAGCCCAAAGTTATTAGGTGGGTGAACCAAGAGCATGTTATGAGTATTCTCACTGGAGAAGAGAATATTTTGAGGTGACCTAAGACAGGATTTTCAAAATCATGAAATAAGTGATCAAGGTAACCTCTACCCAGGCAGGGTGGAGAAGCAGGGGAGAAGGAAGGGAAGGAATGTTGAACCAGACTGCAAACATTTCAAATAAAACAACAGGGAGTATACAGGGAACTTGTCAGGCAGAACTGCTTCATCTGCAGAGCAATAAACATGTGGAACAAGTTACTAGGAAAGGCAGCTGAAACAAAGACTGTACATTAGCTCAAAAGACACCTGGCCTTGTTTCAAGGGAAGGAGAGGGATATAGGGATTTTTGTGGAAAGCAGAATGTTGGGATTAAGATACACTTTGAAACAGCCGGTATGCCAAGCCAATTCAGGGTGATTAAAATTGTGCATACTGCCATGCACTGCACAGCAAAATTCCCTGTGTTGACGTCACACCTTCACCCTTGAGCCACAGTTAAAAGAAATACGTCTTCATATGAACCTTCCCTCCTACAGCTTGTTTTGGCCAAGCCATTCCAATCGAGAACAGTTCCTCCAAACACCTCCCTGCTGCAGTCTACAACAAAGACAGAAATGAGCTGCAGGAGGGTCACCGAGCCCCACCAGCAGTGAGCTCCTCAAGCACTGGCTTAAACCTGTGGCTGCTGCTGCATTTGCTGCACAGCCCCCCCTGACTGAATAGCACTCACTGGGACATTGCAAACAGCTCCCATCAAATGTCACACCACAAGAAGCTACCTCAGCTTCTTTGAGCAGAGGAGCAGATGCTTCTCACACATCAAACCGAGGAGAGAGGATCAGGAGATGGGTGCGGAGAAGCGTGCAGAGGACACAGACGCTGCCTGTTTCTCCAGCTGTCTCTGCCTGCCCAAAAGGCCCTCCCATGGTCCTTCTGCCCCCCAGCCATGCCTCTGCATGGAAGGCCTTCTCCTCCTGCAGGCCAAGGAGATCACTCTGGACACTTGCGGGCCTTGTACAGCTGAGCTAGCACCCTGTTGTAGAATCACAGAATGACTTGGAAAAGACCTTCAAGACCTCCAAAAGTCCAGCCATCACCTAACACTGCCAAGTCTCATCACTAAACCATGTCCCATAGCACAACATCCACATGTCTCCAGAGACGGGACTCCATCACTTCCCAGGTCAGCCTGTTCCAATGCCTAATCATTCTTTCATGAAGAAATTCTTCTTAATGTCCAATCTAAATCTTCCCTGGCACAACTTGAGGCCATTTCCTTGCATCCTACCACTTGTCACCTGAGAAAAGAGACCAACTCCCTCCTTGCAGCAACCTCATTTTGGGTAGCTGGAGAGAACAATGAGGTCTCCCCTGAGCCCCCTCTTCTCCAGACTAAACAGCCTCAGTTCCCACAGCCACTCCTCATAGCTCTTGTTTTCTCACTCATTCACAGGCTTCATTGCTCTTTTCTGCACAAGCTTGAGAAACTCAATATCCTTCTGTAGTAAGGGGCCCCAAAAATGAACATAACATTCAAGGTGCGGTCTCACTAGCTGCATACAAAGGGACCTCCAAGTACAGGCCCATGCTGAGTTGCCACAGCAGTATCCCAAGTCTCCTCACAGCGGGTATTTGGATTAGCAAAGGTATTTGCATTAGCAAAGCACGGGGTGGGCAGAGGAGAGCAGCTACCAGCCATCAGCTCACCTGGCCTCTTCACTGCATTTCAGTTAGAAATACACAAATTCAGCATGTGTACTCCAGCAAAACACAAATTCGCCACTTGCATCCCAAGGCCAGGTTCTGATCAACTCCATGTTAAGCATCAGCACACAGTAACGTTCCTGCAACACCGACAGCTATTTCATGTCATTTGAATGGGAACCCTGTCAAGATAAGAAGCTTAATTAAAAGCGGGTAAATAAGGATCTCAACTATCACTATTTAAAATCCATTCTCATTTAAAATAGCCATCTCAGAATTAACTTCAGTTTTGTTATAGAGAAAAAAAATAGCACTCCCTGGTTTAGAAATTTATGTTCACCAATTTACCTTTGAGTTATTTCTCGTGGTTAAGATACAGCATGCAGAAATTAGGTGATTATTTTGGAAGTGTTAACATGCTTCTCATAGGGAGTTCACCACCACAGAAATATTTTTCACTTCTTTAATTTTGTATCTGCTATTAGTAATAGAAACATGTACTCCTGAGTCTGAAACAGGTTTTCTCATCAGATATTTCTTCTAATACATGACATCCAGATTCCTCACTCACGTAACAATCTTTGGTTCTTAGCATTTATTTCATTTTAGTATCATATAAAAAGAAGCAAATGGCAGTGCTGTTTGGAAAAGTATAAATAGCAACATGGGCATTGCAACTGCATACCACAGAAAGAATAATGTAGATAAAGAAACTATCTTGCCAAATCCACAATAGTTACAGATCCAGGATTTAGAAGGTATAAAGTAGAAAATAGTGATGTGTGTTTTAAAACACATTATTGTTCTTTCATCTACAACTTAGCCAGTTATGCTGCCTTCAAATGCCCCTTGGATGGGGCACCTACTACAGCAAGCGCTGACCCAAACCCTGATTTAAGGGCCCTCTTAAGGGCTGGAGGCTGCTTTGCCAGCCCTCTGCAAAGCACACTCACAGCAAGGCTGCTCCCAGCCTGCAGGAAGTATCCTGTGCAACTTCAACCTTATATATATGCTTCTGTCCCCCAGTTTTTTGCCAAAAAAGTGGGAGAGAAAGGCATACTTTTTTTAAGAGACTGCAGTTTGAGTGCTTCATAGAGAGACATCAGGACTAGATATCCCCCACTTTGGGAAGATGTAAACCTTGCGAAGCAACTGCTAAGTGCATAAACACAAAGTGGAATTGATGTTACCAACTGCTTTTGCAATACAACAACGTAGGTTGCATCTGCCAACAGTCATACTGAACACTCTCCCAGCCCCACGTCATCACAGCCACTTGTCCAAAAAGCTGGCCAAAGTTCTCCTTCCCCCTGTCAACCAGAACTGTATTTCCCAGCTGGCTTTCCTCGGGCTGTCTGCAGCTTTCTCTTCAGCAGGCCTGCCATACAATTCACATCAACTGCCTTGTGAAAGTCCACCAAGCTGTTCTAGTTTGCAAACCTATGGCAAAGGATTCCCTCTCCTTCCTGATCATACCTTTAGCCGGCCCCAGCTGTGACACCACCACCAACAGGGATAACAAATGGAGACCTCTGGGGAAAGCCAGTATTATTAGGCAGGGTGTGAAAGCAGTTAACACTATTCCAGGCAATGTCTGCCTATATTCCCTGCATAAATGGAGTTTTAACAATTTATGGGAAGAGGGAAAATCTGGCTAGTGTGCTGCCAATCCCGCCAGCCTCCTCCATGCATGCTCCCGCACTCACTATGGAAACCTCCGTGAAGACTAGCTTCATTTAGAACTGTAGGCAAGGCCCTTCCAAATGCATCCATTCTTTCATTGGAAAATTCACATCTGAGTGACATTGGTGGAATGATCAAATTAATACATATGACTCTGGTTTTCTACAGAAGACAACTGGAACTGCTCAGGCCAAGAGACAATTGCTAACAAAATCGAATGATGTGCTGTGCTATATATTCTTTTGCTTGATTGTGTTGCTTGCTTTGTTGGAGTAAGCATTTTCCAGCAAAAATGTATATTTTGAATTCTTTCCTTGTTTGCAACAAATTTTCTTCACATCCAAGATTTATTTAGGATACGTCGTTTGACTGCAAGGATGGGGAGATAATTACAGTTTTCCAGTTTCAATTATCCACTGATAAATTATCTTGATAATTATGACAACTACTTATTCAGATAGGTGTAGTTTCTGAAACATTCTTTCTGCCACTCCAGACGTAATTCTGGAAGAGAAATGGGAAGCCTATGTCCCATTTAGGTCACTGAGTAAAATGAAGGACATACAACTGACAGAAAGTGACAGAAACACTGTAAAACAAGATGAGAAAGATTACATCTAAAACCATATAGATGGTTGGCCATCAGTTATAGGCCTGACTGCTCTTAGCAATGTCCTGACCACCTGAAAGCCAGAGATAGCGTGGTTAATACTGCTGTGAGACTGCGCTGGGATCTAAAATACTCAGGAAATGCAACTATATATATAGTTCCAAATATATATATATATATATATAGTTCCAAACTATGAATCTATTTTGAAAAAGTGGGGAACAAAGTTTATTGTTTATTGTTTCCTATTGGCGTAGGAACCAGCAGAGAAAAACATCATCTATTCCACATGGCAAGAGTGCACAGAGCTGACTGGCTGGGACCAGACTAAGAGCAGGGGAGGAGCAGGGGAGGAGCTGGCTGAAAGGCTGTGAGGCTGGTCTTTCCCACCAGTCTTTGTTTCACCCTGTCCCAGCACAGCGAAGCAGGTTGTAGGACAGTTTTTCTCTCCAAAACAGCCTCTACAGCTTCATCATAAAGGAAATAAAGGCTGAGTGATGTACTATCACTCCGGCATACACCAGAGCTCTGAAGAAGAAGAGTTACGGTGATAATGAACTGTCTGCACCAAATCTTTTGCTTCCCTGCAGTAAGTGTCCATAAAAAGGTCTGACTTCCTTTGAAGGAAAATAAAAACAAAGCAGAGAGAGGAGTCTATTCTTGTTTAGATGAATCTGCAGGCTGATGGCCAAGGACAGCCTTAATAAAGAAAATAAATAAATAAGAGGCAAAAAAAGCAAACAAGCAGCCCAAGATAGAAGCTCAGCTGAACCCACTGTAATACAGCATTCAAGTTTTGTCTTCTCCCACTTCCGTCACTGCCTGTTTGTGGCTTGACTGTGACACAGTCCTACTGCCCAAGGAGTCACAAGGGATGAGCCTTCCCCACTCCTCTCCTCCAGGCTGGGAGGAAAAGTGCATGAGGAGGAAGGCAGGAGCCACAAAGCCACTGCTGTGCCTTGCAAGCAAGCAAGCAGGAAGCAAGGGCAGGAGCAGGCAAGGCAGAGCCATCCTCTCTTGCCCACCCCAGCCCATCACCCCACGAGACGTCTGGGCACGAGGCAGGGAGCACATGCTGTGCTTGGTGGCATAGCACCCTCCCTCTCCACCCCACCTTCTTCCTGCAGGGAGAGCTTGCATTAAGGGGCTGGGGATGCCTCCCATCCTCAGTGCCCTGCTGAGGCTGTGCCTCCCAGACGGAACCAGCCGCCTTTACACCAGGCAACAGCATGGCCTCTCACGGCAGAAGTCTTGTACAGCAGCTAAGGCACAAGTGATATAAATGATTGGTGTCAGGAAAGGAACTGCAAGGAGAACGATCTGTTACAGCAAATTGGCACCTAAGCCCCTCATGAAAAGAGTGCATGAAAAATCAGTATCTCCCCTATTTTTTAATACGAATAACGAAAAAGTACGTTTAATTTTACTACAGCAGTAAAACAAGCATAAACACCCATGCAATGAGAACATAACTGCAGCTATTCCCTTTCCATCTTCACAGTTAGCATTTTACAGAACACTGGCACATCCTCTTCTCCTGCATGTCCCAAGACACAGTTTTAAGGAACCTTTTAAAATGAACATTTCTGTATTCATACACAGAATGCACATTCCAATGCTGCTGTACAAAGGCTGTAATGCCAAGAAGCAACCACATGGTTCCCCTATTCAAACTGATTTTGAAAATGGAAAACAGAGTTTTATCCTAACGTGACTGCTTTTGGCTGACATTTTTCAATTTTCATAGAATTTCACCAAAGATATTCTGGCACCCAGAAAGTGAAACAATTCAGTTCTGAGCTAAAATTTGAAGTTTTCCACTTGGAAAGACTGACAGATAGACATTGTTTGGACATTTTGATCCAAAATAAACTTTCAGCTGCAACAGGACATTGTTTGGTCTCACTTCGTGCTTTAAATCAGATTCCTCCCTTCTTCTCACCAATATCTCCACCATGATTGCTGGTCCAAATGCCTCAGTCTCTTTCCATGACCCTAGACTCTTTTCCTAGACTGTGTAACTCCAGCCACGCAACACCATGCCATTCCCACATGCGCAGGCAATGCACTGGGGGAGACACAACCCAACTGGAGAGCCTGGGCTGAAAGAGAGCAGGCTGAAAGATATGGGAGAAGAGATAAGCCACGACTAGAAAAAGCAGGATGATTTAATAAACCCAAGAAATTGTTCTGATTTTCCTGATGGTGACTGTTTTTTTCTTTGAGGGGAAAAATGGAAGCTCTTGCTTCCATTTCCTCTCTCTAGGTGATATCACCTCAGTCCAGAAAATGCACTTAAACACCTGATTAGTGGAAATCGGACATCCAGATATTTTTGTGTAGTTGGGCCTATACTCTTAAGCTCAGTTGCTGTGCTCCCCTTTACACACGTCATATCATGTTGCATAGTAATGGGAAGGGAAGGGATTTCCAGATCTCCCTGAGAAACCAATTTAGTCCTGAAGGGTAAAGAAACTGAATGAATTCACATTACCTCAGACTATGCTAATTGGATTAAAACCATGGACACAGTTAAACAGTAGGACATAATTCAGGCCTTCACAACAAAACCACTTCTAGATGTCTTTGTTTGTACACTTTTGTTGTGTTATTTCATCTCTCCCTGCTCCAGTGAAGACCAGAAGCTGTTACTATTGAAGGACTGAAAGAAAGACTGCTCCAGAAAACAAAAGCCCAACTCTGTAGCCCAAAGTGACCTGGGTGTCCCACGTTACGTTACACCTCATATAGCTCATGCCAAGGTTCAGCTGTTATTAGATTCATTCACGGGGAAGGCTGATGAGCCAAAATGAGAACTTCTAAAGAACAAGGAAGGCTCAGTGTCCTCCTCCTCCTCTCTCCACAGCTGTACCCAGCTTGCTCCTTACTGTTTGCTGTTTGTTTAGTGGTGGCAATTAGTTTAACCAATCACGATGCACACATTCACTGCAGCAGGCATTTTACCAACACCATGGGAGCAGCTTTCCCAGCTCTTCAGGGCTGTATGGCTTAGGATTGTATAAATGGGTACAACAGAGTCCAGAGATGTGACCCAGCTTCCCAAACTCACAGAGGAAATCCACAGCTTGGCCAGATCTCAGTACCCCTTCTGGCCACCGCAGAGCCCAGTTCCTGTTTCATTTTCCTGCTCAGGTCTGACACTATCATCTCGAAACCTGGGTTTAATTTGGAAGGCATTACAATTTTGGGTGGAGATTTGGCTCATGCCTTGGACCATCCCTCAGAGCTTTAACCTCTATTTTCAAACTTCCAGAAGCAAGAGAGAAGGGATTTTTCTTCACATTTGCTTTCCTCATTAAAGTGCCTTCTCACCACATTTGCTGGCCTTGCTGGTCACCCCTCCTGCCTGCTTCAGCACAGGGAGGAGCTGCAGTCCTCCACCCTGATCTTTTATTTACACTGAGAAAAGCAATGAAAGCACTGAGGGAAGGATCCAGCCGTCCCAACATCAATGCCTTAACATTGGGGACAGGGAACACTTCCCCTAGAAGCATCCACTTCTTTCCAATGACTGCACAAGAGGCCTAGGAGGACGTCTTCACCAGCTGCCTCAAATAGAGTTGGGTGGGTTGATGCTGCTCCTGCTCGTTCCTCCTAGATACCCACTGCAAAAGGCCTTTAGACATGTTAATGCTCCTGCATTGAAGAGGGCAGCATCTGATCATGTGCAGGAAGACTGCAGCATAGGGCACATCCAAGCTGGCCGAAGCAAGGCTGCACAAACTAAGCTCTAGTATTTCCCACACATGGGTTTTGCAGCTTTAATTGTATTCTTTCAATAAAGACATTCATAGTTCTGTGCCTTCCAGAGGTTTTTTGTTTGGTTAGGTTTTTTTATGCATAAGATATTCAATAACAGACACCAGGCAGGATCCTCAATCTAGTAAATTGATGGAGCACTCTTTTTTACCCCATAAACAGATAATCCCACCTGACCAAATCATAAGAGGTGGAGAGGCCTGGAGAACTGTTTGATTTTCAGCAGATCCATCAACAACAGAAGAACAGAAACTTCCCCGGAGACTTCACTTTGAACCACTACAAAAAGCAGACCCCATGCAAAAGTTCAAAGCTTAGCTGGAGCAGAGCTGACTTGGCCATTAGGGAGCGGTGACATGGGGCAGAAGTGGTGACACAAAGTGAAGTTACCAGGTGGAGGAGAACAGTGGGACTTCCCCTGAGGCCAGCGCTGAATCTTAGCAGGCTGGTGCAACAGGGGTCATGATGCTGTTCAAACAGCAGATAGAACACACAGTGAATGAAATGACTATCTTGCACTCTAACTCAACACAATTTTTCCTCTAAAAAAATAAGTTACTTTTACAGTTCTCAAGGTTTTTTGTTTATTCTATAGGTTTTCTCAGCTGGCAGAAAGGTGTCGTTTTATTTGTTCTTAAACATCATGCTTCATCTCCCTGAGTAAAGCTGGTGATGTTCATGATGCTCAGTGCTCTACAGTTATTTAGCAGCTTTATGCAGTGCTACAGGACAGTGAATAATTTGCAGATTACTCTGCTTAAACCACTTCAAACTCCATCACTGGTTGATCTCCTGGTGAGACTTTCACCTCTAGAGTGATAACATTTAAAAGCATGTAATTATTTGTGCTGGAGAAAAAAAAATGAAAAGAAACCCCACATCCATCTTCTTTGTTTGTCAGATATTGGTACTCTGCTTCGTTTCATAGCCATTATGCTTTTAAAAAGTAAAACAAATAAAGGAGAGCACAGTGAATGTCAAAGTCTAAAAGAGATCAATATAAAGACCTACCTAGAACAGACTGCATTGAGACAACATACAAATGACTTCAATGACCTTCCTCTCGAACCCTGCGGCTTGGTTGATACCTTACTTAATCTGTTCAGCATGAAAGCAAGCAGTGAATCAGATTCTTAGTACACCATAAATGCGTGCCAACAGGAGGAGAGAACAGCAAGAGTGTTCATTCTTCACGGAGAACATGCTATCAGGAAGACAATACAATAACTGTATGATGAAAGCATAAAAAAGCAGATTACATCTTCTCATCCTCAGAAGCTAGAGGAGAGGCTTACAGGTTATCTCAAGTACCATGGGTGGCATCTAGGGCCCACAAGTGCCCTGACCACGCACCCATACACTGGTCCATCTCCACAGTGCCCATGTGACTCAAAAGGTATTGCACGTGGTCTATAAAGTGTTCCCAGACCTGTTACCTGTCCGTCTCATCGAAATGATGGCTTAATGTAATCTCCTAACAGTTGTGACATGCATCCAAACCTCCTGGAGCAGTGGTCTGGGTCTCCTACAATTCCTAGACTGATGGGGAACTTCTCTGCTTCAGTGGGAGCAGTGAATCTGGTTTTGTCTTGTTTTCAGCTTGTTTGTTGATTGAGCACTTGAGTGACTTGCTAATTAGGTATTAGAAGAGTAGTGATGAAGCCTTGAAGAAATGTGGATATTGTGATGAGTTTTTGCAGATTAGTGTTCATATTTATTGACTAGAAATTCTACATGGCTCATCATCATCATGCCAAACAAAAGCTGTAGCTTGTGATCTATAAGAGGTATTGACTGAAGTCAAGGTGCCAGATGTCACTGCGCACACATACAGGGTCGATACGCTACACCTAACTTTCTTCCTTTTTAAACAAAAGTACTGACATGGCATAGAAAAGAAAGAGGCCATTGCTTCAACTACGGCAAAGCACAGCTTTATGAGTCAAATTTCAGCATCCATGTATCCTTGCTTATTATTCTCAGATACAGAAGAAACACTCAGTGCTGGCTGAAGCACCAACAGGTCAGTGTGTGGTTTCAGACACAGCCATGTGCAAAATGGGGCACGGCAAACGAGGTCCCATAGGTTCCACAAGGTTTTCCTTTGCCTCAGTCACACATACAAATCAAAACATGTAGGTATGCAGGCTGGCTTTAAAAAAGACAGAAGAGTGGCATTTACACTGAGCATTTTAACCCAAAGGTGACAGCGAAGTAGAGTGTTTATCTCAAAATACAAAGATTACTTAATAGGAGATGCAGAAAGGATTGTAGGGCAACGGAGAGCACGGAAAGGAGTCAAGCAGATGGGAAGGAAGAGACACATCTTTCTTTCCATCCTCTAAAAAGGCAGCACATGCAGCAATTTCTAAGATGCGGACCAGAGGCTCTCCTTTGTTAGCAGGGTCTGAAGGAAGGGAAGAAAGAGGCAGGGAAGAAATGGAAGTTCTCTAGCAGCTAACAGAGCATGTGTTATGCCAGGGTGCCTCTCAAGAGCTGCAGCATTGGTATCTAAGCATTAATTCCCTCTCACTGCATCGCAGAGAGCCAGTGGCATCTTAGCAGATTCCAACTTTACCTTAGCAATGCCCAGTGGAGCAGCTGCACTCCAGAGAGCATCTCGCTCACACATCCCCGGGCTGTCAGCTTGCAGCACGTCACTCCAGCCATCCGAACGGGAGGCCAGCAGAATGGGGAAGGCTCACAGTGACCTGCCTGATAACACTTTCTGCAGACTGGAAATCCCAGTCAGATCTCATCCAGTCCCATTGTAACCTCCTGCAATCAAACCTGACAAGGAAAGCCAACTACAGAATGCATTTCAAGCCTCACCCAATCTCTCAAGAGTAGCTGTACTTGTTTGAAACATTTTGATGGGCTCCCTGCAATGTTTGCCTGGCTAAAGTAATCTATGAATATCAATTTACAGCACATCCTTTATACAATTCGCCTCAGTGCTGGAACCTATGTGCTATATTTGATGCTAGGGGGACTCAAAAAAAGTCAAGTCAGGAAGAAGAGGTGGACAAAGGAAGAGATAGGACTAGCTATTATAATCCATAGTAGAAGTAATTATCATAAGTTGGCAGGTACATCAACAAGTATGTTGTCATTGGGACTATTAATCCTTATAATCATTTATAAGGGTGACTACAAAGTAGAATGGTCTATCCTCATTACCTCTACCTATGAATCTAACAGAAAGGATTGGAAACAATCAATTGGTAAAACTGCTCTCTGAGCTGTACAGCTGACCCTGCTCCACCACTCTGCCCAGCCCCACACAGAGTATTCTCTGTGCCAACACAGAGAGCAGAATACTTTGTAGACAGATCTGATGGCAGCATTTCATCCTTAACACAGTACCTTCTGCCAATAATCAAGTAAGAATCATTTGAGGACATTAAAACTGGGCAATCAATCAAAAAAATGGGGTCGGGTTCCAAGGCATAGGAAATCAGTGTAACTTCATTGCTACTAGTCAAGTTACATCAGTTTATTCCTGCTGAAGATTTGATCTGTTAAACGCTAACATTGTCCTTGGGTTTTACTTTCTTCCACTGGGTTAGGGGAAATAGGCCCAGTGGTTTTAATAAAAACCTCCTCCTGATTGAGAAGGATCTGTGTTTGAACTCAATGAAAAAGCAATTGCAGAAGAATATTCATTTTTCAAACACATTTTTATCATAGCACATAGTAAAATAAAAATTTACTTTGTATGTATAGATAGATAAAACCACACTCCATGTATCTGGCATACACCACATGCATACCATATATACTAGCATGCACCCCATACACACACACAAATACGGTATAGACATGGGTCTGAATGTCTATATCTAGAAACTCATGGCACAGGTGTCTGGAGAGAGGGCAAAGACAAGTCTTCACATACTCCAGACATCTAGGCATGGCCTAGATAAATTTCCCTCAGTGGTTTTGCAGAAAGCCACCCCAGGGGAAGGGAAGCCTTTCTGCTGGTGCCACCACTGCCACAACAGCTAGCACACCCCCCCAGAATGGGGCTGAGCAGGGACTGGTGGCAGCAGATGAGGGATGGGGGCACCAGCCACAAGCACAAAGCCCTGCACTGAGCCCCAGGTGAAATGTTCCTCTTAACGAAGGAGCTAACCTCAGCAAATGTCTCCTTTGTGCTTTCTCCCTCTTTCTGATAGCCTGGCAAACTGCATTTATTTGTGCACTGTCAGCTGTTTTGAGAAGGAAGTGACATTTACCACCTGAGGAATTTCTTCCCAATCATTAAATCTCTTGAGGGGAAGCAAGGCAGTCTGGGTACAGTGGGGACTTCTCGTGATGTACAGCTTTCACATCTGCACAAAGCAAGCTTCTAGCACTTGTGCAGAAGTCCATGCACTTAAAATCCACTTCATGAATGTTTTGCTATGCTCTCCCCACCAGAGAGCATGTATCTTGCCTCATAGTGATTACAGGAGCAGCATAACTCAGAATAGGTAAAACTGGATTCACTTGGAGCAAGACAAAGCTAGTTCCTGCATGCTTCCCTCTCACTGAGCTACACAAAACAATCAACTACTTCAGGCATCCTCCTGCTGCAGCATCCCAGAGCAACAGCGCTCGGGATGTAAAATGGGATGAACACAAGACAGCTGGACACAAGGCACCTAAACCCATATTAGAGCAGCCTTATCCCCCATGCTTGACTCTAAACCCTTTCTTCAATCAACTCTGAAGAGAATACATATTTTTTCTTTTTCTTTTTCTTTTTCTTTTTCTTTTTCTTTTTCTTTTTCTTTTTCTTTTTCTTTTTCTTTTTTTTCAACGGGAAAGGAGCGGCTCCATTGCAGCACCCTTCTGCATGAAGCGGCAGAGCAAGGTTCCCACGGATGCCGTCCTTATCTCGCGCAAAGCCAGGAGGCGGGGGGGGGGAGCGCAGGAAGAAGTGCCAAAGTTTGCCTTTCCTTTCTTGAAATGTCAGCGCTCATTGATCACTAAATCACTTCAACAGCTTATTAAGTAGATGTCACAGAGAGTTACTACCAGTCTCCTATTAATTTAAAAATACTAATGGGTTTTTTTGGAGCGTAATTTCTTTCCAAATGACAAATGCTCCTGGTATTAAAAAGTGAACATTTTGGACTCTGCTAGCCAGTGTGCAAGGCCGCTGATAATACACAATGCACGTTTAGCACAGGTTTTAACATTGCAATATGTTCTAAATATTACTTTATAGCTTTGTTGTCTTGTTTCTTTATCACTTCAAAGGATCCTCTCCATTTGTTTTTTCCATTTGCAGACAAACTGACATTCTCCTGATACGTATTATTCACAGTTTCATGTCAATACCAGCATAAGTAGAGGCTATCAATCACTTCTCTGATGACAACAGTAAATAAATAATGCACACTTTAAACCTTCAAAGCACAGCATAAGTATCAGTTTGTTTTCACAACATCCCTTTAAGCGCTGAGGTAAGTAGTTCAACCATTTTGCTAGGCGCTAACTCAGATCCAGGAACGGCTTCAGACCCATGTGGCTCATTACAGAGCAGCATATAGAATTACGAGAATTATCCACGCAAGACGTACATTCTGACACATAATCTATATATGAAGACCTGGAAAACTGTATTCCCCCCTCCAAAAAAAAAAAAATAAATTGAAGCTGACTATTCCCCATGTTAGAAGAAAGTTAGAAAGTGTTTCTACCGGAGAACTGTCAGGTACCATTGCTGGGCTGGGCTGCCCTGCACTGTGGATGCTGAAAGATTTGGCTTCCCCACAAACACGGAGAGGATAAGGGACACCACAGCCTGCCTCTTCCTAATGCCCTTCTTCCCCGCATGCCCACAAATCTTCGTGGCACCTGCAAGCACATGGCCTGGGCACAAGACAAAATACAGGACATTCCCTTCCAACCTAAGAATAAGCCTTTCTACTGTGAGGGTGCTCATACACCAGAACAGGTTGCCTGGAGAGCTTGTGGAGTCCCCAGCCTTGCAGACACACAGAAGCTCACTGGGCCCAGCCCTGAGCAGGCTGTTGGAGCCAGCCCTGCTATGAGCACGGTTGAACGGGACGTTCTCCAGAGGTGCTCGCCAGCCCCAGCCAGTCTGTGCCTTTGCTTAAGAGAGCTGGGATACCCCATTTGGGTTGCTACATGCTCTTGCAAAATAAGTACCAACGTCTGAGGATACCGCAGCATTTTACTGCCTTTTACTTTTCTGTGGGCGCAGCTAGAAATGTCACGCCCGTGGCTAGAGATGTCATTAACTACCCACTCTGCAATGAAGTCACGGAGCCAGACACATGAAACAAAAAACACACACAGAGGATCAAATTGAGACATCTGATTCCAATACAGTGGGCAAGGAGCGGACGGGTGTTCTCCGTGTTTGGAAGCCTTTCAGCTCTAAAATAAAACTACTGTTCAGCCTCCAGCAAAAGATTGGGATGAAGTATCAAACTTCTTTTATTTTCTCCTTTACTATTTGTTCAACAGCTACCAGCCAGATTTAGTAGCATCCTTCTCCCACAGTTTTACCTCATAGATTTAAAAGCTTCCTGCCCATTACATCTTTGGTTATTTCACATCCCATTGATCATTCTGCCTGTCCAGCCAGGAGCACAGCAGCAAATAAGCAAGCAAGCAAAGATAAGGCTGAAGTTCTGCCCTGTAAGGCTGCAGTCCTGTGCTGCCTTCCCTGTGTTCTCCTCTCCCTCTCCCCTCTCCTTCACGTATCTTCTTTCATCCCTAGAGACATTTCCAATAGCAGATAAATCAGCACTTTGAATTCTTCTTGTGATGTTGTAACAAGCTGGCAACTGGCATGACATGTTGTAGAGAGACACATGCGAATACCTAAGTCAGAAATAATGAGATTTCTCTCTCATATTCAGCGTGAAATGAGAAGCAAACGACATCCCTGCTGAAAACAGAGGAGTGCAAGAGGAGGTGTGGGGAAGGGAGGGAGAAAGAGCAGATGTCTGATCCATTTTGCTTACTACAGTGGATTTCAGAAGAAAAACTGTCTGGCAGGCAGCACCCTGGGAAACACAGCTGGGAGGGATGGGGCAGCCGCAGAGCACAGTGTCTCAGCACCAGGCAGCTCCACCCTGCATCCCAAGGACAAGTCCCCCATGGCCCGGCACCGCTGCGCGCTGTGGCCAAATGAGCCAGCGCTTCAAACAAAAACAGAGGCAAAAGGAGGAAACAAAAGAGAAAGGGGATAAGAGGTCCCAGCAAATCAATTAATGCAAGAGTCTGCTTCAGTGTATAGGCAGCAGTGATAATTGCTGTGTGTGCTGCTTATGATGAATAGGGCCCGGTTACCGTTGCACAACTCATCCTTCTTAGCGTGGCTGGGAACTGGCACAACACTGGTCTCCACCAAAAGTCTTTAATTATTGTTAAATTAATCAGGGCAGGGTGTCAGCTTCGGGTTCATTCTTAATTGTCCCATTTTCTCACAGCCTCAGACTCCCACCTTCCCCTCTGCTCCTCCCATTCCCCCCCTCCCTGGCCCCTGAGCACGCATCACTTTGGGATCGGTCTGACCTTGGGTCCCATTTACACAGCAATGAGCCACCCCATGAATCCTGAGATCCTGCCTTTCATCTGCCTCAGGACTTGGTCTCTTTGAAAGCCACAATGTAACACAAAACTTTGGAAAGCAGAACCCCAGACATACTTAAAACCACAGGACAGGAGGCGGAACAGTTTATCAGGAGCACAGAAGCCAAGGGTAGCAGTGTTGCTGTTACTACTTCACATCAGACATGCACCCACCTCCCAGACTCCGCCTTACCCTCTAGGTTGGCAGGGACCAAGGGTCATTACCATCTTAAACCCTTTCATTCACATTAGGGGTCACTGCACCAAACTGTTCACAGTCTAAAACCAGTACAATCACAGTGACAATCTGATCCAAAACGTTCCTCTTCCCAGCATTCAGAGAACAGCTCAAGAGTCTCTCTGTGCTTAAAGATGGCTTCCACACGCTGCATCTTTGGAAGGGTCCTTCCCAAAGTCTTAAGCTTGCTCTATCTCCCCATCCTGCTGAAGGATTTGTTGGGGATTAGCTAGGCTATTCCATGCAACGTTCACAATGTTAAGCCAAGAGTATGTAAAAGATCACTATAAAGAGGAGATCTTTCTCCATGAATACAGTGGATTGTACAGGAAGTAGTGGGAGTGATTAAGGAATAATTAAGTTGTAGCAGCAAATATCTAGGTTAGAAGTAAGGAGAAAAAGCAGTAAAGTAGGAGAGGAGTGGAGTAAATTTCCTAGGCAAACTGGGATCGCTGTCACCAGAGGTTTTTAGAAAGCAGACAGACAAACAGCTGTCAGGAACAACACAGACAGGGTCTGAAGACATTGAAATGATCTGAATGACCTCTTGCAACCCTATAGTGGACTAAGGAGAGGGTAATTACAAATGAGCAAGGCAGCAGCAGGAATCCTGAGGACCTGCTCAAAATAAAACTACAATGACAAATGCAGCACTCAGGATCTGGCCCTGTAGAATTCTAAAAATCACTCTCAGCCTCACTCTAACCTTTACAAACAAAATAAATGTGATAGAATTTTTCTTGATTTTACAAAAGCAAACATATCATTTAAAGAAAAGTCTAGAAAAAGGTGCATTAGATGGAACACATTATTTATTGAGCAAAAAGCATCAACTTAGCCCTCACAGCAGCCTGCATCCACTACTTTCCATCACCATGCAGAGGAAGTTAGGTATAATGCATCTTGCATAACATCACACTACTCCACTTCCTCACCCAGCTTAAATGATCCACATGGCAAGGCAAAAATGGAAACATTTTTGGAAATGGAAACATCTGAAAACAAAAGCTGTCCACAGCGGCATTTTTTTCTTCTAACTATTCTAACATACCTTAAAGAAAACTGCGAAGAGACAGCCCAGAAAGTTCTCACTGTTTCTAGGTCATTGATAGGCAACCAGACTCACTGTTTCGAAGAATTTATTATCAAGAGATGGCCAATCTAAGTGATCTAATGCATCAAAAAAACCCCGTGGAACTGCTCACAAGGAACTTGACCACGAATCTGAGAAAGACTTCAGCCCTAAAATCTCAGGCAGGATCCCTGCTCACCCATTCCTTCATATTACCATATGACTTCTTTACTTTTGGCTTCTCACTGACAAATGAAAAGCCTTCAACCTACTGAACTTAGGCTGCATAAGAATGTATCTTAGCATAATTACATTTGATAAATAACCACTTCAGATAAAATATGCTTGTATCACTACATTTTTTCTTTCTTACTTCCTAAAAATTGAGACAAATTACCAAGTCTTTATTGTCCTAGAAAACGGCATCTAGCATTTTATTGGCATTTCCATATTTGCTTGGCTCCATTTTACATTCATCAGGGGTGACATCATTCACATAGTTTTATTTGCATTCGAATGACAATTTAGGATCATTGTGCAATCTCAGCAATATGCATCACACTGCGCAGCTCTGATCTCCCTACTGTGCTGGGAATAGGGAATCTAAAACCAAGACAATGATGCAATAGCTTATCTTTACATGAATTATTGCTTTCAGCTTCTGGTGTCTAATTCTGGGGGGGCTGGAGGAAGGGAGATGGTGGGAAACAGAGGGACAGAAAGAACAGAAGAGGGATCCCAAAGAGATTCACTCCCTCAAAAGAAAATGTCTTTGCTTTCTCTTCAGAAGGGCAAATATGGAACAATGTACTTCAGAAATGTATGCACTGGGGTCCCAACATGGCAGACAGTGGGACTATGCCAGGCATTCCCACAGAATTTTCCATCTTTCTCTTTTCAAACCCAGAGTCAGAAATTCCTTTGTTTTCTCTTCATAAGCAGCCCAAGCAACTCCTGTTCTTCAATTGCCTCATTGTCTTGGGTCATTTTTGTTCCAAAGATACTTCTTGTAAGGATGATGGGCCCCCTCTGAAGCAGCATTACATTCTGTATGACACAGAAGCTCTCTCATATATGTATTTTATCCAAGGGTCACTACAGGTCTTACCAAGAATGCAATTTGTAGGACGGCATTTAACCTTTCCTTCTTACCTTTTTCCATGTTCTAGAAGATCCCTCTATTTTACAGATAGCTGTGGCTGAGATTTTATTGATTACTTCTTATCTGTGTGAAACTTGTACAACAAAATTACTGGATTTCACACCATCAGGAAAGGAAGAAAGGACAGAGTGGGTAAAACCAATTTTAGGCACAGTGCAAACTGAATCAGGACGAGCACTCATGAGTTTGCCAGCACTTATTATTCTGCTTTTCTTGTCCATTGTACGCATCATAGTATTATTTCTGAAAAATGTTCTTAAAGTCTTTTTCTAAGTTTGTTTACCCCTGGGGCTAGCATTTTGTGCTAGGACTTTAGCTCTGCCAACAGAAGAGCCAGCTAGATAGTGCACCAACCAATCCTTGGGCTTCCCTGCTATATTCCCAGATGCCTCTTAACACTGCAGCATTTCCTATGTTATTGTTAAATAATTGGAGGTGGGGAAGATTTGAGAAGGAAAAGCAAGTTACATGTATTGGCTTCCACAGATGAGAAGGTAAAAGATAGGTTTTTTTCCCAAATGGATAATTTCTTAATTATCTGTATAGATTTCCTGTCTGTCTTGCTATTGCTACCACTGCATCTCATTAGGATTTGTTTAGCTTCAGACAGTCTCGCAATTGTTGTTTCTAGATGCTTTTGAAAATTACTATAATTTGTTTGTTACTTGTGTTTAAAAAGGCTCGAATTATGAGCTTTCCCAACAAATGTTTACGAAGTATTATAGAATCCATAATGAAAATGTACTCTGAAACACTTGGTGGTTTTATTTTTCATTATTATGAGATTGTGGGTTTTTTATAATCTGGGACATAACAACCCTACCAAATAGTTAAGCCGAAAGTACAGCTCTTAAGAGTTAAGCTACGGTTAGCCTAGAGTACTGGAAGTAGGACTTCATTAATTTCAGCAGTATGTCATTACAGCTTATAGATATCAAATCACAGCCATTAGTAGCTGAAAGTTATTACTTAAAGGCTAAGCAGGATCTTGCCTGAAACAAGATGACAGTCCTTCCTGCTTGCCCTCCTAGCACCGTGTGCCACATCTCCACGTCACAGACACCTTACACCCAGCACGTCCAGCAGGGAGCCCAAATACAAAGAAACCGTTTTGAATGCCCCCGTGAAATAAGATGTGCTTCAGCATTCCTGGGTTTTGAGAGGTGGGAAACAAGAGACAGGAGAATGCTCACCCCCAGGACCACTCCACTAAAGCGGAGCCTGCAGTGGTGGCCAGAAGATTTCTTCGCTGCCCACTGTATGGCTGGCAGCACTTAACAGGTAGATGGTAGCTGATAGCTACAGCTATCTGCAGGTGGTCCCAATCTTCCCCTCAAGCCACCAAGGCCCAAGATGGACATGAACAGCCCAAACACGAGGTGCCTGAGGGGCTACAACCCCAAACCTTTCAGTGGGAAGAGCAGTTATTTGTCATATCAGAATATCGCTTTTCCTTCTGAAAGTAACACGCCCATTTCAGTTCATATGAAACCCTTAACATGCTAAAAGGATTTAGGAAAGGTATAATTTGTCTCTGTTTTCAAAATGTTTTGCTTGTGGACTTGACAACAAGAATTTGCGTTGGCCTCTTTCATTGCATGATGGAAGGTGCACGCTCTCCACAGGCTCTGCGATCGGATGCTTTCCAGAAACAGCAGCAGTATCTCTGAGAGCAAAAGGCCCTCAGGAAGATGAGTAATGCAGAGAGTAAAGGGAGGAATTTTTGTGGCACAGGGCCCAAACTGCAACCCTTCATGAAGATCAATCAGTTTCGGATGTTACTAAGCCTGAACGGCAAATGCCTCTGTGTAAGAAAAAAAGTGTCCGCCCTTCACTCATCGCTGTCCCTAGGGAGCTAACTCAGTCACCAGGCTGTCCAGTGCCTCTGCTGCAGAATGTGGTGTCAAACCACATCAGCTTGAAAACTGTATTTCTCTAGGCTAGCACTGACATTCATAGTTCAAAGAAAAGACTGCAGGCTTGATTCATCCTCATTTTATGCCACAGCAGTTCCAAAGAAATCAGAATTCCAGGTACCAACGCATACCTGGAATGAATTTGGCTCCATATTCGGGACCTTCTCTCCCAGATAATTTTTTGGGAAAAGAAGCTCCTTCAGGACATGCTCACTGCATGAGCAACAATGGAGCTTTTATGAGCCTATGCATGTGATTTTGATAAGGGAAAAATTCATTTCCACTGGAAGCATAAACCCAGTATGAGCACTTCACTTGGTGTCCCATACAGAAAAAATCATGACTGGCAGGGCACTGATTTAATTTAGATTGTAACAGTGCTCCACAGCCACAGCATTTTAGTTGTGTTGTAGCCTCTTCAAATGGCATGCTCTGGAAATCATTTCCAGGGTTGCTTTTAATATTTTGGACTATTAAGCTAAGTACTTGGAAATTAGCTCTGCTGTGAGCCTCTGGGAGTCCTGACCAGACAACCTCCAGAAGTCCCTTCCAACCTTCGCTGAATGCAAGATTCTCAGATTATTTACTTCTGCTGCTGTTTATTCTGCCAAGGTTCTGCTTCAAACCTGACTCTAGTTCAGCTCTCCCTTACCACAAAGCATTGACTTTCCAGTTACTAACAGACTACTAGCCAGAGAGCTTTACTGCAAGATTATTACTAGCTCTATTCGTCTATACCAAATCTGCTTCCAGACCTGCTTTTACTGCTTAAATTTCTTTGTGCATGGGAGAACCTTGTAATTTTCCCTTACTTAGACATTCTGTAACACCTGACAAGCAACTGAGATTTTTGAGACTGCCCTCATCTGTTCCCCAAGTGCTTCCATATGGCTTAACAAGCCGCCATTGTTGTTATCTTATGGCAGATGAGGAGGGTCTGATGGCAGCCAGAACACAGAAATAAACCTCATTTTGCTTCAGTTTTTAATTAAAAATAAATACTTTTACACACTGGCAGGGCTGGGCACATGGCAATGTCTTCTGCTCCATACAGAGTGTGTGTCTATATATACCATGCACACGCGGACTCTGTGTTAGCAGCATTCTTTCCCAGGAAAAGTCGATCTAAGCCCCAAACTGACACACCCTGTTCCTCTCCTGAATACATCATTCAAATGCAGACAAATTACAAATGTGGATGTGCTACATCACTCACTCTTAGCACTTCCAGAGATTTTTTTTCACCGTGTGCCAAAAGTGCGCCTGTCAGTCAGGATCCAGCTCCTTACCACCACTGCAAATGCTGAAGTGATGGAGCTGGCACAAATTCATCAGGTGAGGATGGCAGGAGCAAAGGGCTAGGACAGGCTGCACCCCCTCCATTAGTATCAGCCACTCGCTCCCACTTCTGCAGTTACCCAGCTGTCCTCTCAACCCCACCACCCATTTTCATTTTGGCACCGCATACACCCTGGTGCTCTTCAAACGAGATGCCTCTGCCTGGCAGCACCCCTGGAGCACACCCGTTCATTCGAGCTGGTAAGCCTGTCACTCAGTATTTAAAAGAGCTTCCAGTTTTGCAGTATATAAATTAACCTTGACACCTACTGCAGCGGTACCTTTGCTTTTCCTGCATAGCCAGCTGCACTTGACGGGAGTTAATAACTGCAGGTAGCAAGAGAAGGACACTGCTTTCAGGAAAAAAAAAAAAAAAAACATGAGGAAAAGCTTTCAGGGAACGTGAAGATGTTTCTGGCAGTGCAGAATTTTGAAATTAGGTTACAGTCAAATACCTAAAAACACTTAATAGCGTCTCTTTGATCTTTGGTGCTCAGCCACAGTGGACGTGGCATTTTTACTTCTTTTACTTGCTTTGTGCAGGAGGTTTTTTTATGTCAAGGCATCAGAGTGCTGAGTGATAGTAGTAGAAGGTAGCATTTGTGTGGCCCTTATCCTAATTAGCTGTGTTTCCACATGTCCTTTAATTCACCCAACTAATCCCAGAGATAGCGTGACCTTTGTCTTTTGCCTCCTTTATCACACTCAGCAAATGAACGCGTTCCCATAACCTAGGCCAGCCATTACAAATAATCAGCCAGGATCCAACTCTATAGCTTTTGTCTGCAGAACCAAAATACCTTTTCTTTGCCAAATTCAAAGCAGAGCTACAAGCTAGGAATCTACTCGTAGCAAATATTTCATGCAAATTCTGGCATCATTTCATTAATTAAATATTCCATCAGATATTCATCAATTATTTCAGACTTTGGCTAACCTGACTACCAAACACTATTCAGTCACAAATCACTGCCTTATGTTTTAATGCATTTCTGATATATAAGCAAGCCGGACCAAAGCAGCCATGTCACAGCCAGAGACATCCCTTGCATTTGTACTGTGCAATCAAATCCAGCCCATGGGAAAGAAGATACGGGTCAGGAGATTCTGCCATATTATACTTCAGGGTGTACTCAGCCTAAGTGGTAACAGCAAACTAATAGGGATATGTTGAGCAAGAGAAGGGAAGATTTCTTCTTCTGTTCTTCTCTTGAGGCAGAACACTCAGCAATTTGCAACTTAGGGATTATCCAATTCACCTAGAAGAGAAAAGCCAGGGCCTATTCTCAGGGTGAGGTACATCACCTGCTAAGAAGAGAGTCCAAAGCCATCACAAGAGCAATGGCCACCCAGCCAGAAGCCAAGATACCCAACCAGACCACAGGCACTCCCTCATTGCATATGGGATGCAGAGTCACCAGGAGCACACCATCCCTTCTCAGTAGCATCCATCTCCTCCATATTTTGGCCACAGACCTGGTGGCTCACATTGGCACATAGCCCTCTGGGACAGCAGAGGCTAAACAAGAGGTCATCAATAAGGCCTGAGCTCAGTGAGATCAGCGAACCACGCAACCTGCTGCCAGTCTGCCAAGCCTGTGCCTCCGACACAGGCATCCCTCTGCATCAGAGTCCATTGTGCCTTTCCAGTGATCCAATCTGCTTACTGAAAGCCAAAACACGGCTGGTAGCCTTTCCATTGGCACGCCAGCCCACTTTTTGATTGCAGGCCTCATTCTCCCTTCCTGCCTCCACCTCCCTCCCCAGCCTGCTTAAACAGCCAGCAGCATTTGTTCACATCCCCTGCGCAGCGATGGCCTCAGTCCAGACCCAAGCTGGCAGGATCAGCCTCGTCCTATTCAGCGACACACAACCTACTTGTCATCCTTTTGGGAAGCAGTGACTCAGACGTAACTTTATTGCAGCCTGGCAGCTGGTGGGACCGGCAAGACGCACAAAGGGAATAATAGTGCCACGCACGGTGCCACAGAGAGCCTGGCTGCAGCCCTCATTCAAGCCCTGGCATAATTAAAACAGCATTACCATTCTTGGTGGCAGATTTTCACCCTCTGTAAACTCAGACTTTTTTTGAGTGTTTTGTTTTACCAGCCTACGAAGTCTGGAAGTCAATGGATTATGAAACAGAAGAGCAAATTATCTTCTTTTGTGCTACTGCTGTTAGCAAGAACACTGGGGCCTCCCTTTGGGGCTGTGCATATGGTGGAGGCTTGGCTGGAGCCTCGCCAACCACCATGGAGACAGCAAACAAAAGTGGAGGTTACAGTTTCACAAGGTTCTAGACAGGACCTTTTTTCAGATGCTACCTCTGAAGGGGGCAAGTGAGGGAGATCTTACACCTATTGTAGGCAATCGTTCCCTCTTCATTTGTGGTTTCAGAGCAGAGCTCTCCTTGCTGCCATATTCTCTCCGTCTCACCCACTGCCCACTTCCACTTGCAGCAGTGCCCTTCCAGTCCTGCTGATAGAGCTGGCTTTGCAGACATGGCTTTGCAGACCCAGAGAACTCATCTGGATGGATGCACGACAAAAAAAATAAAGTAGTAAGTCCCTCTATGCAGAAAGCAATTGCAGCAAGCAATGCACAGCTTGCCCACACAGCAGTGTGTTGCTCAGGGTACTTGTCTCTTGCCCAAGAGCCACCCTCACTTAGCACTGCAGATTCCCCGTAATGCCCTGCAGAACGTGCCCTCCTGGTTGCTTCACACAGGCTCCAGCTAGAAATTCCGCTCCTCTCTCTCCTCTCCTTTACCAAAGATCCAGCCAGTACCAAACCACAGTATCTGTGTTTCTCCCTAAATACAGATTTCAGCCCCGCCTCAAAACTGCAGATACAAACAAGAGGGTAAAGGAAGAGAAAGCATTTTCAGGCCAGCTGCAGGCAAGAAACTAAACACATCTCCCTCCTTTTCCCTTCCCAGGATGCAAGACGTTGCTGTTATTTCACCCCCAGACCTATTCACATGAGCGTACAGCCCATGCACGCCTGCTCCACCGGAGGCAATGCCTGCTCCCAGCCCCAGCAATTCCGACAGCTGATCCCTGCTCCTCACATCCCGCTTACCATCCTAACCCATCCCCCAGCTTCCATTTTTGTGCTCCCGTGGCTGTCTCAGCAGCTGCTCTTCGCTTTCCCAAGCAGCAGCGGAGCTAAATTGACCTAATTCCTGCTTGTTTCCCTGCCACCCACAGAATTCGAAATAGCAGCAGCGAAAGCTGCCGATGCACTCGTCAGCATTTGCTCTGCAGCTGCGCGGGATCGGCTCACGGTCGCTTGATTTCCTTCAGGCCCCACAAGGGTTAGAAACTTTCAGACTGTACGTTCTGAAACCTGCAAAAGTGATGGACGGTCATTCCAGAAAGCTCCTTAGGCAGCCTCAAGGACAAGTGAGTTCTTTGTACCCTACGGCACAGCACCAGCAGTGTTCTCTGTACTGCAAACATCAGACGTACATATTTGTAAAAATTCACAGTAAGTTCCCACCTGCTGTCTCACCTCCTTGTCAGATGTAGTTTGGCTTTGCAGTCAGGTTTGGACTATCAGGCTGATCACTTTTTTTGGTAATGAAATCTGGATCGGTCTTGATCATAACTTCAACAAGACAGGACTTAAACTGGCATGTGTGTTCTGCAGTGAAATTAGTTGTTTCCTGCCAAGCAGCACGAAGAACGTTGCTCCTTCACCAGGAGCAGCATCCCTTTGCTCAGGCCCAGTCTCAGATATAAAAAATCACACAAAAACAATTCTTTCCCTCTTATGCCACAGCCCAAGATGCAGAACTGCCCCCAAAACTTACCAAGTGCAAAGCCAGCAGGAGTGGCAACATTTATGTTAATTAGTGAATGTATGGAGAGGGAGCCAAAGACTTGTTAAGATCTGGTGTGGCAGATGGGATCCGATAGCGTGTCATTAGAGGTCGAAAGCAACCCTTCCCAGTGTATCTTTTCAGTTGCTTATTAAAGCTTTCTGTTCAAACTTTTAAGTGCCCAGGCTGAAATTTTCCATGCCATAATTACCTCTATTCTGGTAATTAAAGCTTGCTATAATGCAGAGACAAAAGGGCATTTCCTAACTTTTAAGAGTGCGCCTCAGCAATCCTTTATTTTTTTTCTGGTAACCAACGAAGGGGACAGAAGGCTTACTTCTAACCGAACATAAGCAAGGCTGGCATTCATGTTCTCCCAAACATAACAGGAACCAGACTACATCGGACAGGGATGCAAACTTCACCAGAATTTATTTTCTGTCCTTGCATCTGCACGGGGGTTTTTATTGCTCTTGAGATTCAAGGTATATCCCCTACATCAGTCAGACAAGAGACACCATAAAAAATGATGGTGGCCAATCACTCTCCAAATAATCCTTCGTCCCATACCTCTGGCAAGGGGAGCTGTTACGAGCAGACAGAGGCTCATAACATATCATAGTGTGAAGCATCCTTTAGGATTCAAAGTGAACCAAACGATACGCTGCACACCATTAACTTGGTCTGCAAATATTGTGCCTGATAGCTAGAGGGCTTTATTGTAACTAAATCTTGTGTGGCTTAGATTTTAATGTTTAATTGAAGCTCAAGTCCTTCTGTAGGTGTCTTACCCACTTCCCAGCTCTCATCACCAGAGTGACCAGTGGATGCTGTTCTTTTATAGCTTGTCATAGCTTCAAACAAGCAGCTCTGGCGCTCCTTAGACTCTGAGGAAACCTCAGAGCCAAACAGCCTGTGTAATAACTATGAAAATTGTATTATTAGCTTCTAAACAGAAGCAGCATGACACTCTGCAAAGGAAATACACAGGCTGTCAGAAGCACTGAGAGAAGGTGTCAGCTAAAAATTAATGGCTATTTAAACATATTATTTGTTCCAAAGTGTTAAAAATGAGCTTTTTAGTTCTGACAGCAGAAAAGGTGGTGGTGTGTTGAGTCCCACATTGGCACGCCATCACTCCCAGCTGCTGCCGCCAGCAGTTCAAAGCTGTCAATTGCTACAACTTCAAGACTCCCACGAGGAAAGGATGCCTCTGGAGAAACAAAAAGAGGTTTTATTCCTTCCCCTTGGTTCAGTTGGGGCAGAGGCATTCCGCTTTTGGCTCTGTTGACAAACACACGATTAAAGAAATGAAAGTAGAGTAACAGAGATTGACTTTAAGTTAGCACAGATGGATGACTTGGATGCTAATCTAGCTGATGGACTCCTACTCATTGAGAAACTGAATTTACAACTCGTTAAGTATGTGTTGGCTCGAATAAGCAGTGCAATGTGACTTCCATATCTTAATCTCAGGGTATCACAGATTTCCAGAGAGCACTGTGAAAGCAAAAAGGCCCTCACAATCTGAAATTTGTACTGCCCTTCCCATTTGGCCTGTTTAAAATTTACCACCTCAAAGAAGCCGAGTCTCTGATATGAAACAGACTAGGAAAACGAACCGGTAAAGTTAAAGCCAACTCAGTGGAAGGCAGGAACCTCTAGATTATCTGAAAGAGGCACTGTCTGAGCTACTCTGCCAGCTCTTTTTTGTGTGGGTGTGTGTGGGGGGGAATGTGTGTGTTAACCATTGCTATCAGACGGAATTCATCCCATACACACTGCTACTGTCACATATTTGGGAATTATAGGCTGGTACTACTAAGTGGAAATACTACTGAAATGTTTTCACAGCACGTGCAAAGAAGGAAAGCGAGCACGGCATACACTGATACCATACTGCCCACAGGTGAATAAGGGACCCTTGATTTTAAACAATATGAAAAGCTATCTGTTTAATCTACTGCAGACATGGTGATGGAGACTTGTAGGTTCAAAGTAAATAATTTGTCACTGCTAGCCACAAGAATACATCTGAGAAGTCCATGCTTGGCAAAAGCATGAAATACCCATATTTTGCATTAGCATTTCTTGAAAATCTTCCTGCAGGTCCCCAGATCCCTGGCAGATGGGAGCAGAAGACCTCACAGTGCTCAGGGAAGTGGGAACTGCAGAGCTTCAGAGGAGCTAGGCTGGCCACGGGCTTCAGCACCCTACCTCCTGGGTCTCATTGCAGCCACAGCTCAGAGACCTAAAAGACCAGGCTACCAAGGACGCAGACCTGAGAGTCCTCTGGTCCTGGCTCTGGCAGCTGGCAGAGAATGAGGCAGGTTTCAGATCCTGCACTGCAGACGAGGTTTTCTCAGGAAGCTGTTTGCTATCTGCCGAAATCTTATTGTAACCAACCCACTTTCACAGACTCATCCAATTGCAAGTTGCCATTTTCTGATGGAAAAGATGCTTCAGGATATTCCAAACCAATATGCCTGCCTATAAATTTATTAAGGACTTCCCCGTGTCCACCATGTCTTGGGGCAGGCTATCCGCAAAGCCTGGCTATTCCACATATTTCTCAGTCACCTTCTGAGTCTGCAATCCAGTGCCAATTTCAAAACATCAGCCATTTACACCTACACGTCTAGCATCAATTTACGGCATGGCTCCTTTATCTGGTCAAAAATGCTAAAGCATCACAATATTGGTGCATCCTTGATTGTGTTGGCACAATAAGCATTTGAAAACTATTAAAAAGAGTGCTGTATGAACTCAACGAGCTATCAAATGCCAAATAGCAGCAATCCTAGCCTAGCTGCTTACTCATTTTGCTTTTCAGTAAATTATTCTGTTCCACATCTGAAACTGCACAAAACTTCTCACATGAGCGTAAGACTCTCGCTAAGTGTAAGTCCATGGAGAACTTGGTTACTGGGAATAACAGAGCTGATAAGAGGATGCAGAGGTCTGATGTATTAAAGAAGAGAGCACGGAGATGAAAGGGGAGACAAACGCACATGAGCCTGTACTGGCAAGTTCTCCCAGAAGAAGTCACACCATGGAGGTTAGAGGCAGGTTTAAATTAGATGAGGTACTGTTATTCTTAACGTTTGTAATCAAAAACCTGTGGTTTCAATTAGGAAAGCAAAGATGCCTGGCCAACATGCTATTACCAGCTTTTTGGCAGACAAAGCCATTTACAACAACCAGCCTGCTTCTCCTGCGCTCAAGTATTTGTTTTTACATCAAGCCTTCCTGACTCTATAGCTCTTGGAACAGACTCCAGCCACACTTGTGGAGGGCAAAGTCCATATCAAATGGGTTGTCAAGCAGAACAAAGTGTTACTACTTTCTCAAAATTGCAATTCAGTCACACCCCTTACATTATTCCTATAGAAATGAGGGAGTGATTTTAATTATTATGTATGGTAAGAAAAAGAGACTGAAAATAGGAGATGAGTTGTGTGGGTTCTTTTTTCAAGCTGAAGTTGATAGTAAAGTTCCTCAGAATAACTCAACACACCTTCCTTTTGATTTTGCTCCTCCACCTGCATACCCATGGAACGCATTTGGAAGCAGCACAGTGCTTTGCAGGTTGTTGGCTCTCAGGAGAAGGTGTTTGGTTGTATTGGACCAGAAACAAGAAAAGTACGTAGGAGAGATATGCACGGAGACCAACATTTGCCTAGGGAGAACTGAGGTTCCTGAAGTCCGGTTCCTGCTCTGCACCAGCAAGCATCCTTTCAAGTTTCACTCATCCACAGTCTCAGCCCAAAGAAAAACTGCTTGTGTTCTGTAGAAAATGCCCTCCATTTTTTTGTTCCATCCTATTTAAAGCTCCACTTCATTATATTTAGTGGTATTCTGACTTTAATAAATAATAATCGTATGCTTCTTGGAGGCTCTAGGCAACTTAACACATAATTAATCATACAGTCAAACCCCACGAGCCTTCAAATCATCATTAGAAAGGAAATCTTCCAGCCAGCCACCTTGAAAAAAGGAGATCCTTTCTATCCCTTAATTGGTCTGGGAAGCACAGCCACAGTGCTCTCGAACGGATGTCTTCTGCTCTGTACCCGCAAACCTGGGCTCAGACCAAACCAGGGAAATAAATTCCAGAGTCACGCAGCCCCCACAGAAGTACATCCTGCCAGCACCCGTCTCTGCTACACGCTGTGTAAGGCTGAAGGGACTGCAAGAAGGAAAAGAGGCAGTAAGTATCTTTTCTCCTCGAGCAAGAGTAGATACGGAGGGTGATAGTTTAGGGATAAAACGCTACACACAGACACAGGCAGCTTCATAAAGCTGATAAGAAATGGGAATGTGCAACCGTTGGGAGCCCAAGCATAACATTCCAACGGCCATGGAGCAGGTGTCCAGGCCCAGGCACTCCCCACCCATCGCCACGGGGATGCCACCTCATCGCCCCATGCTTTCCAAGTGAGTGACTCCGCAGCATCTTTCCCACTTGCTCCTGGGGTCTTAGCCTTTAGCATGGCCCCGTCACAGGGCTAATCCACAGACCTAGCAAATGCCCTCCAAGCAAGTCAGAGCAGATAGCTTGGAGTAATGTTTATTTTCTTCCTAATACCTAAGTTTCCTTCCAGCTTTTACTGAAATACAATGAAGTAAGGTCTAATATGTAATGGATTACCAACAGGGCAGAGGGAGCAAATAGCTAACTTATTTGTTCTAGAAGGAGCATGCAATAAAAAAAAAAAAAAAATGCAGCCTACTGTATTGTGCCCATGAACTTTATCCTTCTGACTAGCATGCGGTGTCCAAGAAAAATTTCCTGCTCCAAAAGATTGCAGCTTGGGACCGGGGCCCACAGACTCCCAAGAAGCTCCAGCAAAACAGCTCCAGCTCACCAGCTGCATGTCCCAGGGGGGTGGCTAAGCTGGCAGTGGCTTTCTGTGCACTAAATCCTTACTGCTTTAACAAGGTTGCCTGGAAGTGGCTTGGGCAGACGAAAAGGGAATGCTTCTCTGATCAAGTGACTCATAGAAAGAGGGAGGGAGGTCGTAAGATACTCTTTGGAAAGGATTTCAAAGCTGAGAATATTGTTCCAGGAAATGTTTACAGACTGGGAAAGAGGAAGTTTTGACTTTCATTGGCTCATTCTGTTGCAACATGACATGTTTACCAAAAATCCATACAGAGAGGGAAAAGAAAAGCTCCCTTCTGAAGAAGAGCTGGGCAGGAGGCAAAAGCAGCTCTGCCAGTGTGAACTCTGCTTTAAAGAGCTAGCCAAGAGCAGAAAATCAGCCCCATCTTGGCTCCACAAGGCACACTCGTACCTCAGCCCCACGAGCATCACAGACGAGAACAAAACTCAGACTAAATGAGAAAAGGCTGGAGCACGAGCAGGACATTGCCACTGCAGTTTTCAGGGCTGTACCTGCCACATACTGGTTGCTTTACAGACACCAAAGAAGACAGTGCTCCTCCCTGGAGATGTCAACAGTGTCTGGGAGACAGAGCAGTTAAGAGGGGACTATATTTGGTTGTTTGGTTTGTTTTATAACAGATTGAACACAGCTGCAACATCCAGCAGACAAAGTGGGACTTTATGGATGTTTCTGTGGAAGGGCTCAGTAAAATCATGTCAGGTTTTATAGCAGCAACTCCTAATATTTTACTGCTGAGATCACACTGAGCAAGTGGGCAGTGATCTGTGCCTTACTGTTTAGATCTTCAGCCACCGCATTTCTTCCTGAGTGTTGCTTCATCCCCAAACCCACAGAGGATGGCTTCTCCTGGTCCCTACCAAGAGGCTGCTTGGCCCTCCTTTGCTGCCACCCAGTTTTTGGCAGCAAACCAGAGGCAAAGCTGGTGCTCAGCCAAAAGCCTGACCTTTTGGAGGTGCCAGGTCTCAAGGCTGTGAGACAGCTGTGCTTGAGCTGCTCCTCACCCCTACTGAGCTCTCATCTCTCCAAAGCTGTGTCATCCTCCCATCAGGAAGACCTACAAGAAAAGAGGCCTCTGAAAACAGCTCTGTAGGAAGTAAGAATTGAGAGAATAAGGCAGGTGACAAGTGTTCCTCAAACCTTGCTGCTCTGAAACCTCTCAGTATCTCCTCTCTTCCTCCCCTCACAAGCAACTTGGCTCCAGACAGGAGGAGAGCATTTTCAAACAGGACCCCGGAGGTTAGGAGGCAGAACAGCAAGAACTAAGTCTCATTGCAGGCCACAACAGCAGAGATCAACCTAGCATCCACCAAAGGTGAAATTATGGTCATTTAGAATGACAAAAAGCTGAGGAGCCTGTTCTAAGAGTGAAAGAAAGTTTGGGGAGAAGGTAAGCATTTCACTCCTGGAGATGCGTGCCAGGAGATGCAAAAGCCACCTTTTCACCTTTAGCTCTTTTAGTAAACCATATATATTCCTTGTCACACACTGCAGGAAGCCCAATAAGGAAAAAAAAAAAAAAAAAAGGTACTTGGTTTTGCAAACCTTTTTTTTAAAGAACAGAAGAAAGTCCCTCAGATGTCAACACTACTCTAACCTGTGGCCCCCTAAGAGGACTGGCTCTTGCTTTGGAAATGAAGGGTCCCTGCAGTTTAGTGATTTAGAGACCTTTTGAAATGCTAACCTATTTGACAAGATATTAGTCAACAGCACTGCCAGAACGCGTGAATTAATAGGACCCATATGTAACTGCTTAATAGTAAACACTCGCTTAATCCTGTGTAGCTAAATGGTGTAACAAAAGAATTAGCTGGTGACATCCACTTTGGAAATATGATCCAATCGATATTATGATTTCTATTTAACTGCTGAACTGGTTTTGGCACATGTAGAAATGTGGTTTCAATCAGACAAAATTGCGCCACAAAAAAAGCCTTGTAAAGGAGCCCAGACCTGTGGGCTTTAAACAAGGCACTGAAGTGAAGAGAATTCACAATGCGACTGCAACTGGGAGCGCGGGAGGAGGAAATAAGTGGTCCCTCAGTCATTATTACCAGCCATGAGATCACACAGACCTTTCATCTTATATTATCAATCTCCCTTAGTGCTGGACTTACAATACAGCATGCAGTGCCAGGCACAGCTGTAACAGGAGAAACAGCAGAATTCCCCCTGCTTCTCCCCTCCTGATTGCCCTCATTTACATCAACTCCTCAGCAAACAGTAATAGCTAATGGAGCAAGACTGTAACAGTCCTGGTTCAGCGGCACTGCCTAACTGGGAGCACTAAAAGGTTATTCAGAAACACAGACCAAAATGATAGCAACTGACACTTGTTCTTAACAAAAAGAAAAAAAGAACGAAGAAAGAAAAAGAAAAAAAGAAAGTGCCTCCCCCCAGACCAAACCAAAATATTCCCTACACCAGGGGCACTGCACAACTGAGATAAACCAGTGTAATATTGTTATGAGAAGACACCCTGACCACAGCTGTTCTGACTTGCTGTGTGTCCAAACGGGAGCCGAACGAAGCTTCCAGCTGGTGATGGTCTAAGTCCAGGCCCTCAACTCACCAAGCACCACAGTTGTCTTGGTTCAGGCAGGATACAGCCCCTCAACAGCGTTCCTCCTGCAGTTTTAAGATAGCATTTCATTAAACTGAATTATCTTCGTGCAAAATTTACAGATTAGCTCGCAGGCTAGCTCGTATTCTGACACACTCAGAAGCACAAATGAAGCCAGCCAGGCCTGATCCCATGCTGGGATCAATGACAAAACTAACCGAACCCTTACAGACGACTGAGAGCGATGCAACTCCTGGTTTGAAGCCGAATGTATCATAACGACCTCAAGAAGCAGGCAGCTCCATTTCCTTAAACAGGTCAGTACCAGTTTTACAGATCCTCAGGGCAGCACCAAGCAGCACCGTGCCCAACACCTGCAGCCTTGGGGAAAGCTGCCCTGCGCACCCCTGTTCCCTCACACCTCCGCCCCTGCAGGGCCTGTGCTAACCGGGCCTGCGTCTGCACCACTCCAGTTGCAGCACCAGTGCACGAAGCTGATCACACTGGTGTTTGCCCAGCCTCTTCAGGCAGTTTTGCAGGCTGCGAAACTTGGCTTGCAGCAGGCAGGCAGCTATTGATAGCCGCTGAGGCTACATGCCCGGCTGTGTAGGCAAGCAGTGCAGGCCCAGCAGGCTCTGCAGCCCGCAGGTGGTGTGGTCCTGCTCCTCCAGCCAAGTCCGAAGGCGAAGCAGTTAGCGCTCAGCTCCTCAGCCTACCAAACATTAACTTTGCCAAACCATGCCAGTATCCAAAACAGCTTCATTAAAAAAAAAAAAAAAAAAAGAAAGAAAAAAAGAAAAAAGAAAAACCAACAACAAACTGTTGCTTTTAAAAAGCTTTGGGTTTCTCAGCTATTTCCTTTCAGAGGTCACACGGAGCAGGTTTAATATTCAAAGTACTGTTTTCCTTTCAGGATACTGCCTATTAGTTTCACAGCTGAGGGAGGATGGATAGACATGAGTGGGCTTCTTTGATTTGCTTTCTGAAATAAATATTCGTTCCCACAGATCTAAGTCAAACATTAACTCTAATGCCTTATTCTGGGAGCCCATAATGACATGAAAGGTGAACCTGCAGGTTTAGAAGAACCAGCTTTCAGAAAAAGATAAAGAAGGCAATGCCAGCAGTATCTCAGAGGGGTCCTCACCCCTTTCTGCAACAGAAGGTCCAGGTTACCCAACTCGGTACTACTTAGGAGTAAAGAACAATCTTTTTGTTGTTTTCGTCTGTTTCTTTAGTTACATTTCTCTTTATTCATAAGCTCCTCATTGGCCACGCCAAGATGGCCAGCTGTCCTGAGAAAAACATCTTGCCGGTTAGGATAATAAAGTTTTCACCACAGAAAGGCTGTTTACTGATAACAGCATAATCCAAATTCAGCTCACTCTCTTCAGGGGAAAGAAAAAAAAAAAAAAGGGCAGGAGAATCAATCTTCCATTGAGCAATTTTTGCCCTAACAGTCAAATATTTCCTCCACGCTCATGAACTGCCTAGCACAAAGCTGAGGAATCACCACAGCTCACGTGGGAGGAAAAGATGGGGCTGGCGCACACCTCATCCTCTGCAGCACGTCATCCTTCACGGAGGGAGAAGAAAGGGGTCCTGCAGCTGGATGTGCCCCACTGGCAGCTGAGACAGCACATGCTGCAGCGTGGAGCTGGCTTCACAGAGCTAAGCCACCACACTAATAACTGCAGAGGAAAAAAATCCCAGTGAAATGCTTGCCAAAGCTCTTATAAAGGTATGGCTTGTTCGAAAACAGGTTATTCCCCAACCAGCTCAACCTAAAAGCAGACTGACAATCTGGTGAATAGCAACGCTGCAAGGACAATTCCTCTGTTTCTGAGCACAGGGTTCCTAAAGGTTCTGAAATTGCTCACTGTTAAACTGATACTGATGTTAACCCTGTAACAGCACCATGGCAATAAAAATAAAGCAAGAATACTAGCCACTATGCACAAAGGAATATAAAAGGGTGAAGAGCTGATGGATTTATTCTTTTCCTTTTTTTTTTTTGCATGAGTGAAAAGCAAATGTAAATTTTAAGCATGCTCCTCAGCTGCATTTCATCAGTTCTAACCTTACTCATTTCAAAAATCCAAATATACTGCACTGAGCTGACTTAGAACTTTTATTTGCAATTCACTGGTCACTGCATTAAAATCCTAAATGCTTGCAGAAACTCGTGCATGGTTTTACGTATCTGTGTTTAAGTTTTGCTCATAGCATTACATTCAGAAGAGAGGTCTTCACTTTTGTAGAGTGGGCCACAAATGATGTGCAGGAATATTTTCCATATTCTGCTAAAGAGAGTGCAAGAGACCTCCCAGCAAATGCTGCAATAGTTTCCTTGAGAAAAGGCAAGCTGTAAATGCTTGGTTCACATTTAAGTGCCTGTTGACATGGCTCCACCTTCGAACAGCCATCTTCCCATGGATACACCTGCTCATGGGAGAGGCTCTCTCCCATTGCCTTCAGCCACTTGTCACCCTACTATAGCTACTAGGTGCTCTTCTTCCTCCATCCAGAGGGAAAAGCAGCTCCCTCAGTTGCTTCAGGCAAAAATCAGCTGTGTTAGTTTAAGTAACTTGGTGGTTCAAGCTTAGCCAGTCTCTCTGGGTTTTAGTGCCTCTAAGACTTGCTCTACCCAAAGTATCTCTGATGGTTTGACTGCCTCAGCTGGGAAGAGCTGCTTGGAAGGGAGCATTTTAACAGAGCGAGAAGATACTAATGTGCGATTTCAACCCTGGCAGCCCCATGAACGCTGCCAGAAAGGAGCTGCCAGATGGGACTGTGGGGAATGCGTACAAATTACACATTTTTCTGCTGATTATCCAGACAAGACCACCCATCCATTGCATTGGAGGCTTCGCAGCCAATGCTAGCAACTTGGAAAGTAAGGTTATACATCCTAAGCCATTCAGTCTGGCTGTTACATTTTATGGTTTTTAATTTAGATTCTCTTGATTAATCCTTCCATCTTCCTTCCCAGCCCCTCTGTGCTGAAAACTATAATATATCATGGGCAGAAAACAGAAGTGAGGCAGAGGGCAGAAAAAAACAACAGAACTACAAAAGTGGTCAGGTTGGCCAGGGCAGGCAACAAAAGGAACATAAAATGTCAGCAGTACAAGCAGAGACAGAAGGGACTGGTAGGGCAGGGAAGGAAAAAAAACAAAAAAATAAAAAAATAAAAAAAAAAGGCCGTAGAATGAAGAGGTTTTCAGCAAAAAAAAATAGTCTTTAAACAAAAACAACCAGTCAATGCAAAGCACCATCATAAACTACTCCTTGGTACAGACTGCAACACAGCCCTCCAAATATGGGTGGAGAATAACATCTTTGCTCAAGCTACAGCTACCCCCTAAGCTTTTCCACAAAGGACAGAAAAGGAAGCTGAAGTGAACTGGCCAAATATTGGCAGTCAGCACTAACTCCACCCTGCCTTTTAGCTATTGGCAAGGAAACAAACGTCCAGCAGAATATGAAGTTTTCTGAAGGATTTTAATCAGAAACCATTTTTCCAATACACCTGTAATATTAAAAGAGAAAGATTAGATTTTGCAATGGTGGGTACCACATGACCAACCAGGCTGGCCACCCTCCAAGAACAGCCAGCAATCACATCCAGTAACTTGACTAATTGCATATGGTGCTTTGCTTACAGCCCAGGCTCCTGGGGGCAGGTGTTTGGGTGAAAGATTATCATTTTAGTGGGAGAGAAAGCACAGAGGAATGAAAAATTCAAACCTCATCATTGTGGAGATGCAGCCAAACTTTAAAGAAGAGAAGATAAAAAGAATCCAAATGCATTGTTATGTTAAAATGTAGCTGTTTTAAAAAATCACCTTAAAGCGTGTAAAGACTACATTTTGACTATTTGGATGTTACAACTCTCCTCAGATGGACAAATGTAGTCAAACATAATGAGCCTGTTTCTCTGGACTTATTGCCAGCTTGACATTTCTGAGCAACCTGCAACAATTTTCAGTTGCAGTATTTGGACCCTCTGATTTAAAGGGAAACAGCAAGAGCCAATGCTCTGCCATCCCCTCTGCCTACAGACTCCCAGGCATGGGGTCACTCTGAAAGAAACGTTTTCTGTGAACTGTTGAAAGAAGAGAAATTAGAAGGATGGGATGCCTAAAAAATGCCCTGAGAGTACAAAGTGAAAGAACAAGCATTGCTTAGCCTAATGAAGCAGGGACCATGGGACAACAGTGTTCAAGTACATGAAGTCTGCTGCAAGGAAAAGAAAATTCCATTTTCTGTGTTCACGGTGAACAGGAAAATAAATAGCAGGCTTACATCTCAGAGAAGAGAATTGCAGTTAGATACTGGGAGATACTTTAGAAAGTTAAAAATAGAAAAGCACTGGAACAGGCTGACCACGAAGTCTTCAATACTGGAGGCTTTTCAACATAGGTTAAACAAACACCTCCTGAGAATGACATTGGTACGGTTGATCCGCCTCGGAGCAAGGAGGTGGATGGCATGATCCTCTGAGGTTCACTCCAGCCTGAGCTTTCTAAGATAGCATGAATCACTTGTGTATTAAACTAAAATTACTTACATTTTAGAAACTCTGTGCTTTACTCTGCCATATAATATGAATAACTTCTGAAAGCAAGTTACTCTGTGGGAGAAATTTCCTTTGCAAACAATTCCTCTTCATAAAAAAGACTGGAATTTTCTGGTTTCCTTCTTTAAACTGTAGCAACAATATTTACTCACTGGTTTCATCCCTGTAGCAAGCTGAAAGGCCTACAGAGCATTCCTTTTAAAGAAAACTAAAGCTTAAAGTAATGGCTCTCCCTTTCCTTAATTTTTTTTTCTCTGTTTTTCAGATCATTTGTGGACATCTTACTTGCTCTTTCTCTTCGTAGCAGTTATATTACAAGGGAAACTTTCTCCTTAGCTTCGTTGCCACCTATTTCCTACACTCTGAGAAAATAAAAGTCTCACTTGAGCAGGTAGCTGATTTTTCCCAGTCTCAAATCTTGGAGGAGGACAGAGGATGAATGAATTCTCTCCCCAAAATACTCTCTCTAGATGTTGGACATAAAGGAGTAAAATACAGGCAAGATCACCCAGTGAGTGGTAAATCAGATTTCAGAATGGGAGCAAGCCATGAGTTCATGTCATTTTCAAGGAGACCCTCAGAAAATGCAGAGATACTCAGGCCTAGCCAGTGATCTGAAATGATGACTTGTTCTAGTACACAGGTGTTTGCTAAGAGCAGCATGAACTTATGGCACAATGCAGCAAAAGCCCCTCAACATTGGCCAAGTCTTCTTTTACCGGGTTACACCTCTCTTCCTCAAAACCTGATAAATAAATGAATCTAAAAACTTCTCTCAACCTGAGTTCAGCCTAGAACTCTCACATCACAGTGACTGTACCACAAACTGTTACTTTTCTCTCTTTTACTCTCCACAAGGGGAGAAAGAAATGGAGTGTCCAGTGAGCTTTCTCCATCACAATATACTGGTATGGGCAAGTTTCCTTCCCAGATCCTTTCCTTTAAACACACTTATGATGAGCAGTATGAGAGAGGATGCTCCCTGGACAATGTATCACTGCACCTCTACAGTCCCAGCAGAAGTTCTTGTGGGATCAGGTAGTAGCATAGGTCAATGAAACTTCCATCAAACTGTGGGCAGTATATAAAGCCAGAGAATTAACGAGATAGGGCCTTGGGTGAAAAAGAATCATTTAACATAAGAAAGATGAGAAGACATGGAGCAAAAAGGTGAAGCTGTTGCATTCCCCAACAGAGAAATGGTAAATGCCAGCACATTCATAAATTCATAACAAATCTTAGTCTGGGAGTTAGTAGTTAGAAAGAGAGTTCTTGGAGGTTACAAAAATACAGCATGATGTATACAGGATTATAAAAGAAGGAGGTCTCCTAGGGTATCCACTCTACCTCCCAGCCGGTCAGGATTATTTCCCACAATTCATCAGAATGCATTGTACTTACAACATAAAAATGTTTTGAATATATTTATCTTTATTTTATAGGGCTCTTGAATAAATAGGCTTGCAAGGGAAAAAGTGAAGAGATTTAAATGAATTAAGTGCGTAGAAACTACTATTGTGTTTTTAAATTGCTATTAAAGACTTCTGCATTCCCCTGTACTGGGCATGTCTGGTATCTGCAAGGCAGTTGCTGCTCTTCGGAGGACGGTACATTTCAGACAAATGGCCTCTTGAGGGAAAACTGAAACAACAGACCTGAAACAGCTCTACTGTGTCAAAAGCATCACGCTGACTAGATAATGTTTTCAAAGAAACCATTGTATTCTAAGGTTGCAGAAGCATGCACCAAAAGTCTAGTGAACAGGGTGTGCCCTTTTTGGCTCTAAGAACTTTTAGAGAGATGGGAGGAAGGTCTCATGGCTTTCTTTCATGTTTTTGGAGCTTTCTCATTAGAATACATGCCTGACCTAAGGAAGCGATTAAAAAAAGCTCTCCCAATTAATGTCACCTGCAAGATCAGCAGGTATTACAGGTTATTAAATATTAAAAACAGCTTTTTAGAAATGCAGAATTGGCCTTATTAACCCCAAGGAATGGAAGTATTTGTGGCTGACTCCTGTGAAATAATAGGAGCTTGGCTTTAACTTCAAGTGCTGTTCCCTGAAGCCTGTCATCTCAGCATCCTTCCTCCACTAGCTATGTGCAAGATTGGCAAAGGCCACTGCTCTGCACTAGCCCTTGCACTGCGATTGGTGGAGAAAGAGGAGGTAGAAGTGTTGCTGCCAAGCTTCTAACTAACTTCATAACTAAGGAAAGCAGTCACAAGGAAGAAGAAATACAGCTTTACGGCCTATTTTGCTGTTCTCTCATGTTTCTAGGTCTAGCTCATCAACTGTCCCTCTGAGTTCTCCCTTTATGAAAAACTTCAAACACTTTTCCATGTTATCCTCCTACAGAAGAGCAAAATGACACACATAGTGCAGTATGGGAAAGTCAAGACAAGTCTCCCTTCCTCCTTACCCTTTTCAGAAGCTTTGCCGTCTACACAGCTGGGGGGAAGGTGGGAGGTTTTCTCTCCCCTCTTGCTGTTGTTTTTGCCCTAGGCCTCCCATAAGCTACCAACAAATATCAGACTGCCAGGTCAGCTGGAGAATTTGTTAAACAAGAGCTAAGGATTACTTACATAGGAACCACAAACCCATCATCAAAATGCTTATAATTGCAGGAGAAGCCAGCTGTCCAGAATGTGGAGGTTTCAGCCAAGTTTTGCCAACAGCCACAGGGCTCTCGCTTTCCACCTCCCCACTCTCCTTGTTTAAGGAAAAGGAAAAAAAAACACCTTTAGCTCAATTAGCTGGGGGGTATTTCCTCTGGTAGCTCATGTCTCCAAGCAAGGGAGCAAGTGTCTGCCAATTAACTACAAAAACACAAGTACAAAATCCCTGACTGCGAAAGGTTTGAAAGGTGATGCCTTGCCTGGTACTAGCCTTGTTTCCCTACCTACTTCTACAGAAACTGCAAAATGCTTCATCTTTCTCCTTTTGCACTCCAGTTTGGCTTATCTAAGGCCTACCAGGTACACCTGCTCACAAGGAGCTTTTCATTAGAAGCAGGCTTTTTGCCAGGCTAAGCAAACACAAGAGCAGATGTATTGCCCAATATTGCCTCACTGCACTAACCTCTCCAGTCTCTACCTTGGTTTCATCATACCCAACGGTGACCTAAACTGCTCAGCTATGAGATCTGGACAAGTATTTCTAGCAACTCATAAAAGCCAAAGCCAGGGAACAGCTCCTGTACTTTGGTATGTCAGAGGTGCTTGATCTCAATAGCACACCAGCCCACCTTGGAGAAACAAGGAGCCATTTTTTATGGACTTTCACAGAAAGGAGGATAAATGGAGGTTCACGCCTGATAAAGCAGCCATCTCGGCCTGTGATTGAGTCATGATGGCTTCTTCAACCACGATAGCATGATATTAAGGAATTCTGTTTCCCTGCGTCTGTCTTTTTCCCTTGCAGTTTCATTTTACATTTCAAGCTCAGAGTTTTATTATTTTTCTTTCTTTAATCATTATAAAAACTATGGATCATTTGTACCTCTTGAAATCCCCAGTGATGGGTATGGTTTGTCCTGACTGATGTTGACTTCAACTTGTTTTGCAGACAGACTACGGACAGAAAGGGCTAATTAAAGAGGACAGAGGACCTGAAGGCTGCAAAGGTGGCCACTGCCACTGCTCAAATCAAAAACAAATTTCTGAGTTTAAAAAATGGATGGAAGCTTATAATAACCAGCTGGTTTATGTCTGACTTAGATAAGGGGCTAACAGACCTCCAGCACTATTAGGGAGTCAAGATTTGCGTTCACTTGTTTGAAGAAAGCAAGATGTGATTCCTGGACAACCATTCATTCCTTGTGCTGTTCAAAGTAATGACAGAATGACAAAGCTGTGGTGCAGGTAAGCAAAGAGTAGGAGGACATCCAGAAACAGCCAGCATTCTCATTCTGCGTTATATGCATCTGTCATATGGCAAGATCAGAAATGTAAAAGCAACTTCCTGTGCTTGTAAACAAAAATAGACATTTGAGCTCAGATATTACAGCTGTAGTATTCTCCCACTCAGCTCTGTGCCTTTTTTTTCTGGTACCACCCACTACACTTGGAACAGCTTCCAATTTCCTTTTTACCTAATGACCTAAATCCCACAGAACCTATTTTTCCCTTGAAGCCTTCTGACATCTGTCAGATTTGGCCTAGTGTCTTTGTGCCACTCCATGGCCAAATGGTTGTCCTAGTCCTGGTAAACCACCTGGAAGAGGGTAAGACTTCCTGCAGTGTTTGCAAAGGGCTACATGCATTTATGCAGCGTTGGATGTAATAGGACTCTGAGAACAACTTCCCACATTACGGGCCATCTTACAGCACACGCTCTCTAGATTTCATTACAAAGAGCCCTAATCCTCACACAGTTATGCCTAAATCCGCCTTTTGCTACAGCTACAACACCAGCATCACGATGAAACAGCTGTGTTGGGGGGGAGTCAAAAAAAATGCAGCAACCTTCTTTTTGTTCAGCATGCATTTTGTCTCCCTCACACTTATGTGACTTGCAGTAAAGCAAATAATTCATGGTCTCAAATATATATATGTTAATTTTGCTGTTAATGCTATTATTAATGTTTAATTAGTCTTTGCTCTGAAGATGAAAAACAGTGAAGCACATAAGTTAGGCTCCTGCAATTACTATGATTGCACTCACAAAACCAGCTAATTGCACTTGCAAATTACAAGTTAGCTATTTGCACATCTACTTCCGCAGTCTGCTGGCACTACCACGATAACTCTGTAGAGCCTGCAAAAAAAGTAGTGCGAATTATAGTAATTCTGTTGACCATTACTGGTTCTCTATTCCACTTCCTACATACCAGGATCTTCTGATCCTGTTCGCATGTCCCAAGGACTTCAGATGATCATGCCCTATAATGCAGGACCCAGAGCTGCTTCCCAGGGTGTCCCACAGCCCACAGAGCAGAAAGAATCATAGAGTCATAGAAACACTAGGTTGGAAAGGACCTACAAGATCATCTAGTCCAGCCGTCCTCCTATCACCATTACTACCCACTAAGCTACTAAACCATGTCTCATAGCACCTCATCCAGACACTTCTTGAACAGCGCCAGGGACGGTGACTCCACCACCTCCCTGGGCAGGCCACTCCAGCGCCTGACCACTCTTTTGGAGAAGTTTCTCCTTATATCTAACCTAAATCTCCCCTGGCGCAACTTGTGGTCATTCCCTCTCGTCCTATCGTTAGTTATCTGGGAGAAGAGGCCAACCCCCTCCTCACCACAACCTCCCTTCAGGAAGTTGTAGAGTGCAATGAGGTCTCCCCTGAGCCTCCTCTTCTCCAGACTAAACAATCCCAGCTCCCTCAGCCGCTCCTAGTAAGACGTGTGCTCTAGACCTCTCACCAGCTTTGTTGCCCTTCTCTGGACACACTCTATGGCCTTGATGACTTTCTTACAGTGAGGGGCCCAAAACTGAACACAATACTCAAGGTGCGGCCTCAGCAGAGCTGAATACAGAAGGTTCCAGGAGGAGACAGTGGGCACGAGCTTCCCCTCCCTGGTATGGGGGTGAGTGCTGGCTATAAGGGGCATTGCCTCTCCCTCCCAGCCCATGCTGCTGACCCTTGCCCTCCTCTTTCAGCCATCTCCTAGCACTGCAGTGGCCCAAAAGCTAGGTGTGGGCTGAACGAGTTTAGTGGCGTAACACAAAACAAAGCTCTCAAACATGTTTTATTTTGGGCTTAATGACTATTGCAAAACCATCTTCTCAGCATACCGATTTATGCCTCTCGGTTCCCCACAGAGTGCTCAGAAACCCCAGCAGAAACCTTAAGAGGGGTAGTGGCACTGACCCCTCAAATCATGTCACGCCCTCAGAAGAGAGCGGAGCATCTGTATGGTGCAAAGGACGAAAGCAGCACAGCTAATTGCACTGAGCTCCCTGACATCTCTATCTGGCAATGCTCACAGCTTTCACACAGTCACGGCAATGCAGAGAGGACTAGACCCATCAACAGCCTCCCTGACGCAGCACTGGAAGGAGTCTGCAGTGCTTCTGCCACACGATTTGTTTATATTTGACCACCTTTTTGACAGTACGTTAATAACAGGCTTAGTGGTTGTTAATTTTTCCTAATGATTCCTTAGGAAATGCACATAACCTGGGTGTCTGAAGGGAGCAAGAAGGCAAAGGCTGGCCATGGCTCTTTTTCCCAATGAGCAGCTTTCAATGTCTGTTTTGCAGCAGTGTCTTATGTTCTCTGACAGCAGCAGGGCCTTCGAGCCCTCTCCCCTCCCCCTCACAAAATTAAACATTTGCTTGTTTTTCTAATCTGGCTGCAGACAGCCTCCACAGGCCACGCACAGAAACGAGGACATGATATTAAAATCAATCTGCCCCGCATGCTTATTTAAATGGAGGGGAAAAAGCAGAGCCATAGAGTAGAACTGCAGGACTGGAATTAAAACCAATAAAGCACCCCTTCTCTAATTTCTCTGAAGGTCTTTCTAGAGTTTGATTCCCAACAGGGCTCCTTAGAAGCCTCCGTTTGCCTGCAGAAACCCTTGATATTTCTGTAGTCCAAATCAAAGTGAATTAAACATTAAAGCCCTGTGATAACCTAGTAGGTCTGCTGTAGGAGTGAAACTGGTTAACATGGCACTGAAGTTTACGAAGCAGTGGACTGGACTTTCCCCCTTCTCCTCCTCTTTCCTCAGACGTATTTACTTATTTATTAGTTCATTCATGCATCCTTCAGTGCAAAGCAGAAAAACAGTCTTCCAAGATAACTCTTAAGTTATATTGGTCTGGCACTTTGAATTTTCTGCATATTGCGTGACACGCTTATGTACACACAAGCTGCGGGACACACTGCATGCTGATGTGTCCTCGCAGATGGTGCTTTCCAAACACTCCCTCATTAAAAGGCAGCATATCAGCTGAAGGCTCTCCAGCACACCTCAAAGAGGAATCCTTCCTCTTTCAACAGAAGGCTAAGGGGTGCATAAGCACCCGCTGCCTGAACACCATTACCACCAATCTTCTTCAGTCACAGAGTATAAAAAGCATCAAAGAGATGTCTTACTCACAGGTGAGATCCTGGAGCACTCTGCACTGACTCCAATTCTTTTATCTTGACTCACAGAGGGGCTGGCAAACTGATAGGAGACAGCAAGCTGCTTTCTGCAGTCTGTTGGCTGTTCCGCTCCTTCCCTTCCCTCTTGACCCTACGCACTGCCTGCTTGCTCTCCTTTGGCCTCTTGTGCAAGGTTACCAAAGGAGAGAGGAGGCACAGACCCGTGGACATGAAGGGGGGCAGGCACTTGCAGAGGCACCCAAGGGCCTACAGCAACTAACTCAACATTCAGATGTAAGGAAGAAGAGTTTGGCATCTGCATTAAGCGATGCAGAAAATGAAACACAACAACAGCAAAAGCTGGAGCTTAGCAAAAGAAATGAAAGAAGTAACTCAGAGGAGGACACTGGAGAGCTAGGAAAGAGAATTAATTCTTAAGGCCAAATGATGGGAAAGAGACTCTAGTCAGGGCCTTGACTTCTACATAGTAGAAATCTGCGCTTCAAATTAAGCCCAGAGGAAGTTTATCCACCGGAGCTGAATAATGAAACCATCACTCAAAATGATTTCATGTAACTTTTGTGGTTTTCTATTTGTTGTTGTTGGCTTTTGTTGTTGTTGTTGTGTTTTGTTTTTGTTTTTTTTCCAAGAGAGAAGCTGCAAGGCAATTTAAAGCTCAACTGTATTAAGGTTTATCAGGGCGAGGTCATCTGGAGATGCTCTGATTCCCTCTGGGAGTTTTGATGATTTTGACTCCCCTCCTACACATTTCTATTTCCCTCTCTCAGCATGTCACATCCATGGCTATCAAGCTTTGACCAGTGAGGAGCTGAACACAGTTCAGATCCTGTCTTTATTCACTTTAGAAATATTTAGCAGGTTCTCTGTAGATGGTTTTCATTAATTACTGAGCAGGATGAAAAGTTCAAAACCTTTCTCAGTGCTGGTGAGCCCATTCCTTGCCCTGTTCTTGAACCGCAGACATTAATTTTGCAGCTAACCTTATTTCAGAAGAATGGTTTTGCCTAACTCGCGACATTGCTCGAGATCTCCATTATGCTCCCTGCAATGATGCAAAGAAGGAATGCAATATGACTATGTATCTGAGGCCATCACCACCTGAACGCCTCAGCCAAATAACACTCAGACAAATTCCCAAGGAGAGGGCAGTGTGCTCTTGCACTGATCCCTACTCTCGCTGGATCAGGCCCTATGGACATACTATTTTAGCACATGTGCCCACGTTGGAAAGGAGCTGGGAAGGACACAAAATCATCCCAAGCCAGATAAATGTACAGAACTGCAAAGGCAACAAGCCAGAGAGCTCATATAAAGCCTTGATCAGAAACTAGCATGTCAAATTTCTCTTTTTTCCCCATTTCTCTATTATTATTGTTTTCAGGAGAAAATGTGCAGAGCCAGCATTCAGGAAAATGAGCATCATGTGTGTTTTAGTAGCTCCACTAACGTGAACACAGGATGAAATTCTATATCCTAGGTTCATCTGTTCCCTTTTGAATATTCTGCATGCATTTTTCCTCCACCTTCACTTTCCTTTACGAATATGGCCACAGCAAGTACACACTACCAATTATTTATTAAAATCCTTGGCTCGTTCTGCTCTGACTTCTGACTATAAACACCAATGTGCCTAGTCGAGATGAAAAAGTACATCATTGATGCAAACAAGTGCTTCCTTGATGGATAAGCAGCTTAAATGTCCTTCACTGCCTCCTTATTTTCATTTATATTAAATGTCCAGACTACCCACTAACATCAGGGCTCCTTTGGGCTATGTGTTAGCCAATATCTATGAAAAGACTATCCCCCCCCCAGAGTTTCATCATCTAAGTACCAGTGAAAAGCTGAGATACAAAGAGGTGAACCAGCCTGCTTGCCACCAGAGAGCAAGCTACTGGCCAGGCACAGACCACAATCCAGATCTCCTGCTTCTCAACACAGATGGTGGCATCTTGCCACACCACTGCAAGCTCTGCAATAGCTTTCACCAATACTGCTAGTGATTCAGGTTGATCCAGTGAGGCTGGCTCTTCTCTCCTCCATTGCATATGAGAAGCTAAAGAGTTACTAAATACTCTTTTAACATTATCTTCTCCCTCTTACTGGTTGGTGTTATCCCTTCAGGAAGGCTCTGCAGATGGGGGAGGGTGGGAAGGGAGCGAGGGAGCATCTCTATTAAAATATGCTCTGCACTGACAAAAAATAAAAAAAAAAAGTCAAATAAGAAATGAGACCTCCTGGACTATATCCTATTTGTTTAAGCAAGGGATTCAAAAGTATAGAAAAATTGTGTGTATAGAGATTTGAGGAGGGCTTAAGTCTACAACATTTCAGTCTAGGTATTTAATTTTTTATATGTATATTCTTTCTCTAAATGAAGATTTTTATCGAATTGAAGCATTTGGCTTTTTCCCCTCAAAATTAATTCTGAGAAAAATCTGTATATTCCTTTCATAAACCGCTGCTTTAGAGAGGAGCAAGAAGATAATAATGACATACTCCCCTTCCCGAGAAAAAGCAATAAAAAGCAAGTATCTACTTTCCCCATGACACTAATGTGTATAGCGTGGCTAGCTAGTTTCCTCTTCACACCTGTAATCATTGCCCTTCTCAGAAAAGTCAAGGACATGAATTTTTAGTAAGCACATTTCAAGGCTTCTAGATGTCCTGTCCTCCTGAAGGACAGCAGCAACCTGCACACATGAGATTTCTCCCAAACACCAGCTCCAGCTGTAGGTTAATGTGCTATTTATATGACTGCAGTGGGATCTACGTCTTTATCTCCCTTCACGGGGTACCCCAGGTTTCATACTCTGCTGTTCCTTACTGCATTCCTCTTCCCTTGCATTGCTAGCAAAGTAACAGTGCCACACCAGGCTCAAATAATAGCTGGCTCCTTTCATTTACAGCAGTAATGCTTCACTGCATATTATAGCACACGCAGCTGAATGGAACTAGATGGTCATTTATCGCTGCCAGGATTTTTTTCCCATAGCTGTAACGTTACACAGGTGACTTCCGTAGACCAAAGCGTTCCACATGTAAATAGGGGAAAGGCACCAAGAACAACTCAGGCCCACCTTTATCTCAGGCAGGATCCATTGTGCAGAATAGCTGTGGTGTAAGTTTAAGATTTCTTATCCAGTTTATTTTCAAGAATTACCCAGCTATAAGGAATTTTATACTGTCTAGTTCAATAATAGACCACATGAAAGCATCCCCTTAATGCAACAAAGGCCACGTTTGGTTTCATATACTCAGTGCAGAAGGACAGAGACATCAGAAGCCCCATTTAAATTGCCCTCTAGAGAAAACTCCCAAAACTTATTATTCAGCAACCGTGTAACTGTGACAGATACACAAAACACACTCTGCACTACAGGACCACATGAGCTAATGGAAATTATTTGCAGGAGTAATGGTGGAACAGTTTGTTTCATTGACTGGTACAGTCTTTGTCATCATGGCATTCAAATGCTGCAACTCATATTTAAAAATACAAATAAAATCACAACGGGCAGCAGGGAAACGAGGACTTCTATGATGGGATGTTATGATTACAATGAGAAACAGGAAATATTTTGGTAGGGAAAAATCTGGGATAGAGCTGACAGTTTTAAATTATACACACACTTTTCGGGGATGCAGACCTTTTTAAAACACATTTCTAGCCTCCTGTTATCGAAAACCTTTTAAAATATGCAGACATGATTAGATCAAGCATTTCGCTGCAAAGCCCAATGAACGAGCTATGGCATTTCAGCTGTCTGAAAGACATGACTGCAGAGTGAAGCCTAGGGGAGGAGAAGAGACTTTAAGCTTCACTGACATATACTCCATATAAAAGGCATGCTAGGCAGACTTTTTGGGTCAGTGGTAATCAACAGGAACATTAAAGCCTAGCTGTACTGTAACCGTGGAAAAATATCTCTTTTCTACTCTAATAGCAAAAGCAGTCGCAATGGCTGTGGTGAGCAGCCAAGTGCGGGGCCACCCGCTCTCCAGCCCTGCTCTGCTGCAGCCAATGGCACTGCGGCAGTGGCGGGGGGGAGCGGTGCCAGTGAGTAAAGCTGGCTTGCCAGAGCCCCAAGACACTACGGTGCTCCTCAGCTGCACAGGCACGCTCTGTTCTCGTGCTACCTGGTTAGGAGCTTAAGCACAGATGAATCTAATGAAAATGTTCCCACTCACCAAACGCACAGCAGTGGGCATTAAAGGGCACTGATGATCTGTAGTGAACAAGCACGTCACCAGCCCCCTGACTTGCCAGCTAAGGCAGGTTATTTCTTTTACGAGGTGCTCGCTGTTGCTAAAATCAGCTGGCAAGAGGCTCGCATCCCGTGCTCAGGTTTGTGCTCTTTTCTCCTTGCTGTTTGAAATTCTTCAGCTGTCGAATGCAAAACTGTCTAGCTGACTGTCAAGTCATTCAAGTCCCGGATTTTGTTTCTCCTTAAAACTGCACACTATGATAAGAAGCAGGTCCTTATTTTACCCCAGCAGAGATTCTCCCTCAAATTAATCATTCATGCTTTCAGCGATTAAAAAAACTAGATACTGGATAGACACTGTACTTGAGTGTATGTAAACAGGCTCCAGTGGTAGATGATGTGCTGTTTGAATCTTTGGGATTTCAATTATCTTATGCTCAATTGGAAACCTTCAGCAGATGACATGGAACCCTTTCTCAAATGTTAAATACACAACTTCAAAATGAGCTTAATTCCTTTAAGATATATTCCAAATAACTAGACGGAGCTTCTTCAGATGTTGCTCATAAATGTGTCTGGCTTCACAGAGGTTTGTATCTCTGTGAAACCTGCACTTAGAAACAAAGCCAGGACTTCATCAGGATCCAAGCAGAACTAACTAGAGGCTATCTATCACCTTTCAGCAACATGCACGCCCTTGGAAAGAGTCTGGAGTCTTCCTCCTGCTCAGCCCCCCTCTGATGCCTGCTTACCTCATCGCTCAGTTAGTGCTACCTTCACCAAGAGACCCAGTGGGCCCAAAGCAAGTTTGCTTTTAAAGATCATTGGCAGCAACAGTGTCAGGAGGAGAATCATGAACAGGAGAACTTCATGAAGGTTTCCCTTAAGGAAATCCATGAAATCCTCCATCACACAGTGAGGACTTGCTCACATCAAATATCCAAAGGGTCTGGCTCCAAATCCTGCAAAGACCTTGCAATAGCCCCTCATACGCACCATCAGAATTTGTACTTCTGTCAAAGCCACATGACAGATGGATGCTACAAGTGTGGACACTTGCCTACCTGTCCTGTAGTCTTCACGGTGGACACAGCTAGTTTTAGGGGGGCAGCAAGGAAGCAGTCACCTGACATTCAGTACGTGGAAAACACACAGGCAGACACACACAGCTGAGGAATGCAGTAAATAGTTCAATATGAAAAACAGAAGCCTGGGTTTTTGCATGTACCTGGAGCTCCCACAATACAGGCTCAAAATACAGACAAGGATGATAGAAAATAACAGGAAAGAAATCCAGTGCTTTGCCGCAATGAAAGCATTTCGTAATATCTAATAAATGATAAAATGACCTACAGCACTGCAATTAATGGACACCTTTCCTTTCTGCTGTTTCTGAAGCCAGACAGCCTGCACACCATCACGATGGCATTACAGGTCTCATTCTGTTGGTGATGGGAACTTTGCTACGTAAGACCAAGTTTGCCATTCAATCCTGGAAGCACTTTGTGTTTTGGGAAGCTATGGGCTGTTTTGTTTTTTTTTGCCACACAGGACCAAGGCATCAAGTATAAGATGCTGCTTCTTGAGCAAGTAAAGAGGCTCTCACTGGCATGGAAGCAAATGAGCAGCTTTCCCAGGAGTGTTCTTGCAGGACACCAGCTCAATATTTTAAAAAATAAAAATAAATCAAGGATTATGTATGATGAACAGCTGGAGTATGTTAAACATATTTTACTTTAGGTTTGGCAGGGTTTAGTAAATCATGATTTAATCACACTCCCAGGCCATCAGTGGAAGCGAACTCTGGAAACGCTCAGTAAAACGTAAAGAAAGGATAAACCGAAGAATGGAAAAGACATTTTACCAGGAAGGACATAGCCATTTGTTACTTAGCTTTGGAACAAAACAAATGTGAGGAAATCTCAGAAAGGAGAGATGAGAAGAGATTTGAAAGAACACCGTGTCACCCTCCTCCCTTGATCATGGGCACGCTTCAGCTGCAAACCTGGCTTGGAGCTCTGGGTGAGTGTCCCCATCCTGCACGTGTGCACGCATACACGCACACACACACATGCACACAGAGCTGTAGGCTCCAGATGCTTTAATGTGAACTGCCCATTCCTTACTGCAGTAAGACTTCAATGTCAGGAAACGCTGCCAGTTTTTTCAATCAACTAGGCAGTGCATAAGCCTAGATAAATTAAAATTAGTTCCATGCAAGTTTTGAGGAATACTGTCATACACTTTACTGAAGATTAAGGGATGAGTCAGTGAAAGCTATGAAACTGACTTCAGGACAAGGTTTGGCTGTCTGGGCACTGCGTTTACCTTACTCAAGCAATTGCAGTAGTTGTTATAACTAAGTCAGTGCCCTGATTTATTCTTTATTAGCATCACTCACTAACTTTTCGTGGCTTCATTATCCCCTAGGAGCCAGAGGTTTATAGGTTCTGGGCCAGATTCAGAAGAAAGGCTTAGAAAACTGATCTAAATTACACTTCAGTAAATTATATTCTCCAAGATCTTCTTAACTCCAAAATACCTGGATAAACAAAATGTACAACTGGAGGTCTAAGTGATTAAGTATGATTCGTTGCACGTCATCTTCTGCCCTTCTATTAACTTCTCGAGGGAAACAAAGACTACAAGAAGACCCATACTGGGTCAGACCAGCAGTCTATCCAGCTCAGCACCCTGACCCCAGTCCTTTGACTAAGCTTCTAGATTAGAGGACATTATTATACGGGACCATGAGACAGTCTAGAAGCTTGCTCCATCCACTCCACACACATCCCCCAAAAAAAGAAACAACAGCAACAGCAGTTGACTGAGGCAACATACAAGAACATGCCATAACTTTTCTCCAGGGCATCCCACTTCCAGCAAGACGACCCTCTGGGATTTCCTTGGACAGAGGTGATCAGTTCTTAGAAACACAGCTAAAACTTTTAACATGAAGCTAGATCATCTTCAGTTAGTTTTATAACATAATCGTGCACAGCTTCTTGATTACTACTAATGGTTCGGTCTGAAAGATCATCCTAGAAATCGAATCCATAAATGTGAAGGCTTTCTTACTTACGTGGGAATTTTTTTTTTTGAGCTTACTCTAATTGCATGTCCTGATTTCACAGCTTTCAAAGCAAGAAGGCACAGCTGGTAGAAGAGTGAAACCAGTGAAGGAGGTATAATCCATGCAAGCACAGTTCATTACTAATGGGGACTGCAAATAAGCCGTGCTTTGAAATTCAGATACTTGACACAAACTTGAAGCTCAACTCAAGAAGAGGTCAGCTGTGATGGACTTCCATATTAGCAGTGTAACAAAAATAGTCTGTTTGCTGATTATCCATTTTCCCTAATGGAAACATACATTTCTAAAACAGACCAATCAAGGAAATTATTCTAACACGCACTCCTTTCCTGGGACTACTTGTGCTGAGTCGGATTTCCACTGGGAACTGGCTGAGACTTTGGAAAGAAGGTATTGAAGTCTGTGGTGGAAACTCATCCTTTTCATGCAAGTGTGTTTTAAAGGCTGTTGCGAGCCACCAGGACAATAAACATCATCTTTTCAAAAGGGAAAACTGAAAAAAAAAAAAAAAAAGAAATGAAAAGCCACAAATCACATCCCTCATGTTAATCATACTTTGGACAGCAGTGGCAACTAGGCCAAAGCACAAGCAGCCTTCTTGAAGAATTAGACTTCAAAACCTACACTTAAAAAATCAGCATGCTTACACATCATCAGGACCTAAATACAGTACTTCCTGCCATTGTAAGCATTAAGCAAATTGCTTGGGTTTGGATACATCAGAGGAGGCGGTGTGCATTGAAGCCTTTCCTCCCAGCCCTGGTTAGTGGCGGCTGCAGGCGCCCCAGGACAGAAAAGATGACGTTCATGGGCAGCTCTACAGCCACCACATCCAAAGCTGGTTGGAGAGGCTCAAGCCACCCAGTGATAAAAATGTCCCCTGAGGGGCCACTCCTTAAATCTGTCTGTGCAGACAATGGCCAAATCTGGCCTCACTGAAATTGATGGCACAGCTCCCCTGGGCAGACAAACATCTGTGAGGCCAGAATCTCACCCAGGGCATCAGTGATTGCAGCAGTGCAGTCACTTCAGCTGCCTTAGAGACAGCAAGAGATGCAAACATCTGAAATAGAAGCGAAAGAGAGAAAGTCCTCACAGCACATTTTGCTGTGAGGTCTTAAATTAAAAGAAAACTCCTTAAGAGAGTGATAAATATCATTCACAGCTTTTATCTAAGCATCAGCTCAAAGCAGTTCCTTCTTTTCTAATTAAAATACGGATTTGAGTGCCAGAACAATGATCTGTAGTCAAAGAACCTCACAGACAGAGGGATCACACTAGCTCATTTCCTATTTAAACAATGAAATCAAACCAAGGTTTGAGAGACCAGGGTTTGTAGCTATTATTTGAGCTGGCACCACATACGCTCTGCAGTACTTTGATGTGGCTGCCTTAGGCAGCTCATAACAGGAGTAATAATATTGTAAAATATAAACAATTGCAGTTCATAGTTTGGGAAAGCAAAAAAAAGCCTCTTGCTTTTGCAGCAAGAAACAGCATAGTGCCTTCCCTGCTCCCAGGATCAGGTATAACCAACACCAAAATATAACTGTCCCCAGTCTGTGTTCCTTTAATGGGATGGAGCAGGTGGCACACAGATCCCTGAGCCAGGCGGCTGTAGGCATGGGTAGCTCTGGTGCTCCAAGCACCTCCATGGGGATGGAGACTGGCAGAGGCCAGGCCGGGATGTGGGCCTATGGCTAGGCCCAGCTGGGTGGGGGCCATGGCTGGGGGGGTCTGTGAGGAGCTGGAGCTGCTGCAGCCTTGCTGGGGTGGGGGCTGGTGGCCCAGGGTGACACGAGGCCCTGGGCCTAGGTAGGTGGGGTCCCCTTTCCTTCATGTCTCCTCAGTTATCTGCCTTCCATTTTCATCCTGATCCAATAACTTTTGAAATCACTGGGCCTCTTTCTGCTGGTTCCAACAGCCTTCAGTCAGACTCGACATAACACCATTTTAGCAAGGGAAGACAACCTCATCTTGAGATGGGGGACAAAACAGATTTTGTTTTAATAAGTTCAGTTCTGCTGGGGACAAAAAAAGCAGCATATGTCGCAAAAGTAAAGCTAATGTTAGTAATGCCAAGAAACAGAGGGCTCCAGATGAATCTGAAGTGGTTATTTTTCTTTTACTATCAATTGCTATGCTAAAAGCCTTTTGTATTTTGAAGCCTGAAGCCAAGCTCACAAGCCTTAAGACTCATTAGATCAAAGGAAATGGTTTATACAAAAACAGACAGATTTAAGGACATACCTAAATATATCTATTTAGAGGTCTAATCCTTAAGGCATTGATTATATTACTCAGTCATAGACAGTGGTACTGGTGGTGGTGGTGGTCCAAAGCCCTTACTAAAACACATTCAGACAGAGACCTAAACTACAAGAGTTGTGTTTTCTAGCAAAGTTAAATCTATCAAAAACAGGCAGTATTCCTCACTTCCTTTATAACATTATTTCCAGCTAAATGCTGTTCATTTATGAAATGCTGGTCATAAAATATTCAACATCTGACTCATAAAATGAAGCCTGCTTTTAAGTTAGCCTTTTCAGTAGCCTAAGNAGAAGATATTATCACTGCCAGGTACTGCTATCTTCCAGATTAACAGGAAAACCTACCAAGATCATCTACTCCAAAGAAATAGAAAAGGAAACACATGGAAACACACAGTGAATGCAGCAGCAAAAATCGTTTGAGTAGGATGGGAAATTGCCTCTTTGTCGTACTTGTAGAAAACATAGCAATATGCCTATCAGGAAGTCCTCTAGACAGACAACCCACCATTTATTTATGTTTTTGGTTTATTTTAAGGTGCTGAGATCAGTTCCAAGTAAGTTCACCTTAAAAGGGAGAACTTATGCTAATCTCTGTCCATTACTGCCAACTCCATGTATTCAAAGATTAGTAATCAAATATCCTTGGCTCCTAAATAAAGTCTGCGTACATATCAATCAGATATAAGGGCTGGGTGTGTTGTTTTTTAAATGGCAGTTTGGTCCTTTTCATTTAACTCAGGTTGTGAACTTCTAGAGTTCAAAATACTGCAGTTTACAACTAGGCAAGCTAGTAACTTTCTTATTTCTAAACAGAGAGATGATGCTTGAATGAACATACGACTCCAGTTTTTGGCAGTCTGAGATGGTCAATAAAATCACAGAAGTTGGCAACACTGCCCACATGCAGTTAGCAAGCCATGAACCAAGGGTAACAGTTCATCTACCATTTTACAAGGTGCCTTTCCATCAATGTTTTTTTTTTTTTTTCCAAACAGCTACTAAGAGCATCTCTCAAATAGTCCAGGCTATGCCAGCACAAAACTAAAAGGGTTAATAAAATAACTATTAACTGCATTCAAGGACACATCATTACAACAAATAAGATGAGCATACAATGCTTTAGCTTCATTTGCACACTAGACTTAAAAGAATGCACAGCATTTCACTCATGCAGAGCTTTCACTTAAAAAATGAAATCCTTATAGAGTACCTTCAGCTTCAGTGTTTCACTCATTCTCATCTTTCAGAGGCCACAACCCATGCATAGCCTGCCCACTTCTTCCACGCATAACACAGTGACAAAGNTTTTTTAAAAAAAAAAAAAGGTGGCTCCTTAGCACCTGTCTAGATTCCTCTCATTTAGAAATGAGTTAGCAGCAGGAATGTCATGAGAAAAATATCATAGCGCTGTCATATGCATTGGTCAATTTTGAAAGAAAATTATCTGAATTCAACCAATTTTAACTGTTACTCTTCTATATATATATATATATATAT
>WBMW01006229.1:380848-400330 GCA_013396635.1 Penelope pileata | reverse complement strand
GAACATACGACTCCAGTTTTTGGCAGTCTGAGATGGTCAATAAAATCACAGAAGTTGGCAACACTGCCCACATGCAGTTAGCAAGCCATGAACCAAGGGTAACAGTTCATCTACCATTTTACAAGGTGCCTTTCCATCAATGTTTTTTTTTTTTTTTCCAAACAGCTACTAAGAGCATCTCTCAAATAGTCCAGGCTATGCCAGCACAAAACTAAAAGGGTTAATAAAATAACTATTAACTGCATTCAAGGACACATCATTACAACAAATAAGATGAGCATACAATGCTTTAGCTTCATTTGCACACTAGACTTAAAAGAATGCACAGCATTTCACTCATGCAGAGCTTTCACTTAAAAAATGAAATCCTTATAGAGTACCTTCAGCTTCAGTGTTTCACTCATTCTCATCTTTCAGAGGCCACAACCCATGCATAGCCTGCCCACTTCTTCCACGCATAACACAGTGACAAAGGGTCAGAAAACTACCAAACTGTAATTTCAATACAGAAGAGGCAAGCAGTAGGATTACATGCTTCTTGTTTTGCTGCAATCTCTCTTAAAGCTTCAGTGTTCGTACAAAACCATTTCTCTGCTTGCAATAGACAAGCAAACATATATGCATATTTAAAAAAATAAACAAACAAGGGGAGGTCATATAATGGGCATAGAAATATTTCGGACTGTGTTATGGTTTGTGGAGTGGCTGTATTGGTTCATTATGCATATCCAACAGGAGATCTCTCAAGCATCTTCCTTCCCAATATGCAGGGAAGTCCTGGGTCATGCCATAGCAGAGGGGGGTGGATCCCTGAGATTAGGTCAGTTGCTGGGAGAGGCATTGCAGACCTTGGCTCTGGCTGGGCAACCTGCCTCTGAACAGACCCACTTCCCACTAGAAGTCTGGTTATGTGTCGTAACCCCAGCGGCATCACAGCAATTCCCTTCCACGAGACCCAGCTGTTTCTAGTAGATATGGTCAGTCACAGGATGCTGCTGCAATATCTATGAAACACGGATCTGGCTGCTAGGCAGAAGCAGGCAGAAGTCAAGCATGGGTCTCAATATAAGATAAATACCAGTCCGGTCCAAGCTAGGCAGAAATCACACAGTGCTCTCAAATCACATTTTCCAAAGCCAGGGTATTCTCCAAAGAATTTTGCAGCTAGAAATTCCACAGATAGCAGCACTGCCCATAGGGTATAAAGTAAGATAAAGGTAGTCCCTTCACCAAGCTTGGAGGACTTAACAAAGTATCACCCAGCAGCACAGGAACATGCTACAGAGCCAGTTAGTTTGACATTCTCACCCCTAAGCTAGCCATGCGCACAGTACACAAAGGAGGAAATTCAGTGCTAATTTTCTTGGCAGCCCAATACAAAACCATAACAATGCTAGGCTTTTAAAAGCAATCTCATCCAAAAGGGCCAGCTTCCAGAAAATAATGGCAACCTACACCAAATGTGTATGGCCCCATGATGAAAGGCCGCTGCAGTGTTTCCAAACCTCACAGAAGCTCTGTTGAAGCTCTGTTCAAGTTCCAGCCTGGCTCTAGGCCTGCACAGCGATGCAAGCTCACTCCCCACGTTTGCCATCCTATTCCAAAACTGGCCATTGGCCTTCCTCAGCTATGAAAATTTGTAGACGCTATCCCCACTCTGCCATCACTACCGTGTGCAGCCTAACAATCTCCCAAGCTAGTCTTTGAGGGCAAATTCCTGCTCTTGAAGGGCCCTCCCATGCATCTCCTGTCATCAAAATGAGAAATCCACATGTGCTGGCTGCTCTGATATGGGACACATGGTCTCTGTTCAGGCCATTAAGGTTCTAAACCAGCAATTCATAGCTGTGTACTGCAACAAGTTGCCATATTAACATCATTAACATCACTTTTGCTTACATGTCAAGACAGACACTTTTGCAGTGCAGTATATCCGAAAACATTTCAAGAGGCAGATCACACTTAGAGAAATTCCCAGCAGAGATAAAGCATCACTTCATCCAGTTCTGCATCAACATGAGGACAACGACACAACTGTGAAAGAGTTAAACCTCCCAGTGTGGGCATTTTTCCTCATCTTAGCGTAGGTGGGGCACAAGAAGATAACTGCAGCACAGGTATATGCTAAGCCAAGTGACTTCAAGGAGTGAAGCATTTTTATCTCAAAATAATTCATTCCACAAAATTTTGGTTTTTTCTCCCACACACTTACAGTTAAGGTGATTTGTTTGAACTTAGTTGTTTTGTTCTTAATACGAAAAATGCAAAACTGTAAAACTGAAGGTTTAGGAAGTCATTTACATGAAATAAAGCATCTCACACTGTTTTAATTTTCGTGCTGATATTCATGTGGGTTCCTCACAGCATGTTTGTCAAACATTGCCCTTTACATTAAGACTTCGGCAAGTATGATAAAATACAAATGCAGGCTCCATAAAACCATATTCACAGCATAAATTTACATTTATAGCACTTAATATAATTAATATAAAGGACAACAACAGTAGGGTGCATACATTCTATATTCTGTTCAGCTGCTGAAATTGTAGCAAGAGCATGTACTTTGAACGTCTGAGGGTAAAGATGCAAATACTAGCCCCTTTGATACGGATAGGAGAAGGCTTGTGCCTGCTGAGCTCATAAGACTCAAAAAGAAAATCAGTAAAACGAAACAAGTAACCCAGTTTCTCAAGAAAAGAAAGATAAGGCTGTACCCAAGCTCAGCAGCACTGACTAGCAGAATATACCCTCATTTATTGCTACTGTATAGCCTGGACCTACTCAGCCGAGCTCCATAATTAGTGCCCTCTGTTATAAGGATAGAATATACATTCATTTCGGAATGGAAGGGAAAAGAGGAGGGGTGGGGGAAGACACTTTTTCCCATATAAAAGAAGCTACTGTGTTTCTGCTGCTCTCCACAGCCTGGTTCTGTAGGTGGCCATTTAAACAACAAAGGAAGTTCAAGGGTTCAAAACAGATTTCTGCTGCTTAATACCCAGGAATCTGCATTTTCGAACTCCGTCTCCCTGCTGTGCAATTATGTATGAATTTAAGACTAGCCGTTTTCTTCTAAGAGGCTGTGTTGTGCAAGTGGGAGACAAAACCAGGTCACTCAATCATGAGAAGTAAATTTCCCCAACCAGCTGTTGTACTCCAGAGAGAGACCAAGAGAGAAAGGCAGATTTTATTCCCTCCTCAGACTAGTCCAATTTCTAATCGTATCCTTTGGAGTTTTGAATACCCCTTCCCTCTCCCTTCAGACCCAGAGACCAGAATGGGAACCTAATTAAACCTTAATTTAGTGCCATGTAAAGACCAACACTGTGTTAAGATTTCTCTGAAAGAAAGGCTCAGCCGAGACTGCCTCTGTGAAAATAGACGTCCTCTGTTCAAAGCAAGGCACCTGCCCTCTCTAAGACTTCTGTGTCCCTTCTAATCTCCCTCCTCCTCTTATTTGCTTTTGAACATTTTATTAACATTTGCTTCTTGCCCGTGAAACATGTTATATACCCACTCTGTCTTCACAAGGGCCCATATGCCCTGGAGGTTGTGTTGTCCCCGAGTAAGAAGCCCAGAGAAGATCAGACTAATACAAATCGCTGTGGTTTGCTCCACTCCTCACCTTAGGATCACTCAAACTGTCAGCAGAAGCTCCTCCAACTTCACTGGGGCTTTGCACGGGCACGAGCATCTTACAGCAGAAAAGCCTGACCCAGGATGCAGCCTTCTTCACCCACTACTCTGTGATGAATCCACACACGAAGAACAGTAATATTTTATAACTCTCCACTGGAGAAAGAAAAAAAAAAAAAACATCTCTCCACAGCTCCTGGTATTGAGCCACTGGGCCAGAATTCAGTATTGGTGAACATCCCTGAGACAAAATTTCTACTGCTAGGACAGCTGATTTCTCATACACTTACACAAACTGTAAACTGTAAACTGACAAACCAGTAAGTAAGGTCAAGAACTTTGCCAGAAAAACAAGGCAAAGGAAGAAAACCAAGCCTAAAGCACATGGTTATGCGTGTTTTTCATTTGCTCCCAAGCACACTCTGTGATCATGAACAACAACAACAAAGAAAACGCAGTTAAGGAGATTCAACTTGGGAAGGAATTACATCCCTGACTACCTTGGAGGTATCTGCCCTCAAACCAGCAGGCAACCACTGCTTCCATAGGAAAGATATGGCCAAAGCCTGTTTGCTGTAACTACACCTGGCACCTCTGCTCAGGGTATGGTTACATCACACAGCACAAATTCCGGGTGCACTGCCACTGCCTCACACATGTTGGCCCTTCCAGGGCTCCCAGGCAGTGCCTCATGGCCTTCAGGAGCACACACTTTTTGTTTTCTGTGTTATAAATAAGTACTATTGGACACCAGCATTTATTAAGTATTTAAAAAAATCACTCTTTTCAGTGACCAAATGTCAACAGCGACTATTCCTTGTTAATCAAAGCCTATTTGCAAAATAAATTAATGCTATGTGCTAGATTACAAAGCTCATTGTGTTTAGTTCCAAGATGTGCAATGTACTGCATTAGATTAAACAGGAAAAATAAATCAGAAAATATGTTTTCCTGCCCTGCTGGTTAGATACAGTCCACAGTTTCAACCCTGACCCAGTGCCGTTCAGTGCTGAAGAGCTGTGGACTAATTCATGGCAAGTGAGTCAAGCAGGAAAATCAATCACTGGATCACTCGTTATCTGCAGATGAGGAAAGGGCTGGATTTTGCCCTTTTTTTCCATACACAATCAAATACCAACAGCTGCAAAGAATCCTGAAAGAGAAATTAAAATGTGTGAATAAGTCTAATAAAAGAAGATATTACGCTTGAAATATACGGATGGATACATACACAACATGCATGTACATATACCTATGGATGTTAGAAATCACAGCTAAGATTGCCCTGCTCAAACTCTGTTAAAGACCACCGTCAGAGAAGCTCAGTGCTTCCCCAGCTCTTCACCTTGCTGAGGTTGCAAGGCTATTTTTTTATGGAAGTGGAAAAAGAAAATCAAAGGAGAATTTTGAAAACAATCTTTTTTTTCAATCCCATTTGCCACTTACACTGTCTGTAAGATATGAAGGGAGGCACTAGTGCATGGTCTACTGAAAACAACCTTTTTCTTCACTAATGCATGGAGGAAGCACTTTTCTCCCACACAGGGCAGGCATCATAGACTGTGTTCTGGGAGAGATCTTGGGTAGCCACAGGAGTGCTATTAAACATCAGCATATGACTCCTGCTGAAGTGTTCTCCTGAAATAAGAGCAAGCTCCAACACTTCAGGCCCAAGTGGTGCTTTTTCAGCAAATGTCCCTGCAGTGATAGCTGGGGGCCTGTGTAACAGCTCCTCTCTGAAGCCATCGTCCTCCAAGCGCTTGGCAAGTTTCGTTTTTTCCTTGAAAGCACGTCAAGGTCTTCTTCCTGTTTCAAGTGCACTGGTCAGCTTTTCTAACCGGCCCATTTTGGATGAAAATGGAAGTTTGTTCACCAGCTAGCTATCCGTCTCCTCCTGTACAATATGCCCTACTCTTGTTGAACCCCATGGTCTCCCAGCAGTGAGGGGGGCCCACAGGTCAGGTGCAAACATGGCACAAACAGGGGGACAGAAAATTAAGCCACACCTATACTGTTTTGGGGACTGCAGCACAAACATGCATCTCTAGACACAGAATGAACAGCATCTAGCTGGGCTTATTAACTCTGTTATGGAGGTAGCACTTCCAAAATCAGAGGCAGGGACAGCCTGATGGGTTAGGAAAGCATCCACTGTGCACAGGCTGCTCAGAGAAGGCAATGGTAAAGTAAGGAGAGAAACCGGGCCCAGCCAGGCCCAGGACCCACTCCGAGCTGGTTCATGCGAGGCATGTGGCTGCAAAACGGCTGCAAGCCCAGCATTCGGAGTTCAGATGATAAATCCTTCCAGATGGGACCCATGCACTACTGCGCTTGCTGTCCGTTCTCCTGTTACAAAGAACTGGAGCCACAAAACTGCTCTCAGATCCCACGCATCTATAGCAAACCAGCTCCTCTTTGAATTCAATTTCAGCAGGTAATAAAGGGAAGGGATTTCTCTTTCAGCTCTTGTTAGTGTTTTCATCCCATTTTGGAATTTGTCTATCATTTTTATCTTTTGATTTAGAAATGTTAATAAAGATTGATGGCCTCCCTGAGGAAAAACAGGTGAGGAGATAGCGCAAGTTGAGTTATATCATCCCAATAAATCTCCTTTTCAAAACAAACACAGCTTTCTCTTCTTGCAAAACACTGTTCTTTAAAGACCATACTTTGTTTTTTTTAATAAAGAAGGTGGTCTTTCAACTGAGTTAGCAATCAGCAAATGAATATGGCAGCTAACCAAGATGCTCAGGCCCGCAGCTTTAGACATTTGTCAGATTAATACATAAAAATGAAAGATTCTGTAGTCTTCACTTTCAATGGCTGAAGTCATCGGGATTAGACAGCACAATTAGGAAAGGCTGAAGCATTGAGCCCAGAGAAACAGAGAGGGCAAAGAGAAAAACTGAAGAGAAATGAGCTCACAGAATACACGCACATGAGGACACTGCTGCCTGCAGCCTCGTTTGAGTGGTGAAAGACACGGAGAAATAAAAGTTCCAGAAACAGCTTATAAAAATCATTAGTGGCATGAAAAGATCTACAGATGGAGAGAGACTGAAGAGGTCTGATGTGTTTAATTTTGATATAAGGGCACATGAAAGAGGTACACAAAGTAATGAATAGCACAGAGAAAGAACTCCAGGATTCTTTAATTATCCAGCTTTATAATGCAAGAACAAGTGGGCATTCAGAGAAATGAAACCCATTCCAGAGAGTTCCCAGGCAATGCACAGGTAACCCGCAGAGCCGCTGGCCACGTTTCATCACTGAGGACAAGAATTTTAAAAGAATTTTTTATAAAGGGGAAAAAAGCAAGCAGAATTAATAGTAGCATGTGCAACGACAGCACATGGAGTGAAAAAATACAACACGTAAGAGCTAGAAATGCTGGTGATTCAGCGAACCTGTTGAAAGTGATCTCTAGGATAAAGCTTCTCGTGTGGGCAATTGTTACTACTTCCTGCTACAGTACTTCTTGCACTTTTTGCTTGAACCATCTGGTACCTTTCTGATCAAAACTATTCTCCCAAGCACTTTTTTCCCCTTTCAAAGTAGGATTGCCATGAGGTGCACAGGAAGAGCCCTCTCTCTGTGGTGCCTCCCCAGAGGTGCTCCATGCCCCAGCCAGCAGCAGCAAGGCAGAGCACCCCAAACTGCCCAGCACTGCCCAGCATCTTCACAGCTACCGGCGGGGCAGTGTGGGGAGATGGGCAGATGCACTGCACCCTGCCTGCACCAGGGAGCAGGGAACCTTGCTCCAACCTGACCCATACGCGATGGGACAGCTTTTGCCTCCAGAGGGCAGAAAAACGTTAATGGAGACAATAGCCCAGCCCTCTGGGACCGCTCGACATGCCCACTTCTTTTTGTGCACTACCTCGGGGAGGGAAAGAAAGGAAGAAAAAGCCCAGAAGTGATTCATGAGGGCACGCAGCTTTGTCTGCCTGAATAATGAGCTAACGGTTGGCCTCGCTGACAGCCCCGCGTCCCCTCACAATCCCATCGGCTGCGCTTTGTTCCCAGGCCCCGCTCCAGCACCGGCTGAGGAAGTTCATCTGTCTCGGCAGCACGCCATAATGATAGCAAGGGTTAAACACCACTTACATGCAGGTACAAAAGGCCGGTATAATTTTATGGGAGGCCAGACAGATGGTTTGTATAATTCCAGTTTTCACAGGGTGGTTTTTTTTTTTTTTTTCCTAACTGCTGTTTCTTTCCAATGCATCCCCTTAGAAAAACCTTTTCCCTCTGAGTTAATTCTCCCGCTGGAGAACGCCGGCACGGCTCCAGCTGTCAGCGGCACCATTCAAAGCTAAGCTCACTGTAAAGCTCGGGCCCAGGCTAAGGTTACAAAACAGAAACTCTTATAAAAGTCCTCACCACCAAATCATTTAAGGACAAGATAGATGCGTTGTTTTGCGCCTGTCCTGCTGGGTTTTGTTGTGTGTGGTTTTGTGCCTTTTTCCCTTTGAACACTACCGCTCTACCTTCCTAGGAGCTCCCAGATAAGAACATCTGGTTTTAAACAATCTCAGCACAGCTCTGGAGTTTCTGCAGTGCACAACAACATAATCAGCTGCTTTTTATTAACTTGGTTGTTTGTGCAACGGCGTTGGTGACTGTTCATCCATTCATCGCTGCACATCAAGCAACTGGGGCAGATCCAGTAGCAGGAGTGTTCAGCGTTTGCCAATTCTGATACATCAGCACTAACGAGCAGCTAAATCATGCTTGCCTTGCCTGAGTAGGCAGACACGGAAGACAAACACGCACACACGCACTTGTTTACTGAATCTTCTTTCCTCCACATTTTAGCAGCTAAAAAGTCAGCTGAAAAGTAAGCGACCATTCGAGATGCAGCTGAGTGTCCCTTCCCCTTCCTCCCTTGTCTACAAGGTTCTCCCAAATCATGGAAAAGTGGCCTTTTCCAGGCATACCCCAGCATCGTGGGTACAGGGTGGAGCTGAGCCACGAGGACTCCCATAAACGGATTTTACACTGTTATGCACAGCTTTGTAAAGCTTTGAAATACCATCCCAGAAGCTCCTGGGATTTCTTGCGGAGCATGAGCCAAATCTCTCACTTGCAAAGAGCAGAGGGGAGGGGGCAGAGCAAAGCCGGGTCCCAGATCGATTCCACACTGTGTGCTCCTCACCTCAGCTCACTGCCTGAAGCCTGTGGTGCATGACCTCCTGTTGAGGATGGAGGGAGGATGCTGGATGTCACTCTGCAATCCATACAACAGGGCAGGAGCAATGCTGAGAATCATGGGCACAGAGTGTGCCACAGAGCCCACAGGAACCAGAACTGAGCAGTTCCATCGTTTCAGTGATGTGCATGTCACCATGTCCTACTAAAGGTGAGTCGGCTCTGTCATCTCTGCATGCCTTCATAGCAGCTCAGAGCACTGGAATTGCTCCCTATCCTCTTAGAGGCCAAATGAAAAAGAACGGTGCTTGAAGCTTCTAATCATGGCACCTCACACTACTAAATGCTTCAAAGACCGGATTATAGCGGGGTACACAAAAGAACCAGAAAATCCCATGGAGTCCGGTCTGATCTCTGGGACTGTACATTTTGTAAGTACCCCTTTGACAGCACTATCCGATCTGATCTGATTCTGACTGGATGTGGACAAGCGGCTCAGCTGCTGTGAAGAAGCAGTGTGCAATGGAGCCAGGGGGTGCTTCGGCAAAAGGCAGGTCTCGATCTGTCCTACAGTGCCTGATGATCTCACGGATTAAAAGCAGTTTTGAAATGTCTGGACCAAAGCACTACTGCTGTCCCCACTGCAACCAAGAGCACCTTGTAATCATGCCACAAGTGACAGGTTTTGTAACGAGCCCTCCCCTCTGCTGATCTCCCACTGTAAATCCAAGAATGGGGATCATCATGCACACCACACACACACATCCCAGCCAGAAGGAACAAAGCTGTAGATCCGGGTTTAAAAGGTAAGGGGGATCCAATTACACTTTACGAGCCACCTGCAGATCTTGAGTAAACTAGTATTTAATTGAATAATTCTTCTGAAATTTTCTTTAAAAAGAAAAAAGAAAAAAATAAGAAAGATGCAGACTCGTTATGGTTTCTTTGATCCTTTCCAACCCTAGCAGCTGTACAAAACAAGCAGTTTTCCTTCCCTGGGTCCTCCTGCTTGTTTCCCGCAGAGCTCCAGCAGGCAGTCCCAGCTCCTGGCACAGCACTGCTCGCCCTGCCCGTGACCGCTGTTCAAGGCACGGCAATTCTGATTAAGCCCCATCACCAAGACTGAAGAGGCAGGGCTACCGTCATGGCTGGGTAAGACAAAATGACTTCTAATCTCAAACCGGTCTCAGCAAAGAACCACCACAGCAAGGCATCACTTATGACTTCCCCAGCCTCCAAGTACTTTGGGGAAGGGCTGATACCTGGTGCAGCCTGCTCTGGCCATCACTGCTCAGGAATCCCAGTCAAATTTAATGATCCCCTGAATCCTTTTATGCTGTAGCATCTCTTTCCTGTGAGACTTCATACATACACAATCATTTAAGTACTCTTCTGCAGGTGAATGGTACCCACACTGCCTCTACTGCGCTTATGAGCTGTGGAGGAAATGGAAATATTAGCTGAATAATGCAATAAGGTGACAGTAACAAAGCAAGCTACAGCTTTCCATAACATTAGATTTACTATATTAAGCTTTTAATACTGTGAAAGATTAACAGTGACAGGCTCTGTTGTAGACCAGCAAAAGCTATCTGCAGTTCTTGCAACTTTCACATTAATCACATTTAAACATGCTGTTAACAGACGGGCGTCATGGAGCGCTAGGTCTCTCACGAGCTGGCATTAACAAAAAGCGTGTCTCGGAGATCTCGTGGCTTCTGCAGTTCAGAGAGAGCGTATATGCAGGAGCTTTATTATTGTTTTTGTTGTACATTATCTGTGCTTGTTAGCAGAGCTCGAGTTAAACAGATGACAGACTTCAGTATACATGAGTGGGAAGGAAAGGGGCTCGGGGGAGAAGAATCCAAATAAGACAACCCACACAAAGTTCCTCTAAGTCCACACTTCACACACTTGATCATGATTTTCCACTACACAGGGAAAGTGTTAGACTCTGCACTGCAAGCTTTCCACCGACACCAGTACCCACACAAAACTTCTCCCAAAGCCCAGACACAAGCCCAAGCTGTGCAAAGTGCAATGCCAGGCAGCAGCCTGGTTGGATGGATAATGAAAATCTCTCCTCCCCTTTCATTAGTGCAGATGTCAAGCTCAGTTGGCTCTTTCTGACTGAAGTTGAGAGCACACCTGAAGAGAACTGCAGCGTTAGCACTCGGCAGCCAGATAGAACACATCAGACATTTATTAAACTTCCCAGCACTGTTTTTTAATTAAACCAAGTCCCACGGTACAACCTCATCTTTACATGACTGTAATTAACCAGGACACGTTGTCTGTAATGCAGAAAGGCTCACTCTCCTCATCATCCAGGCCTCCGAAGAAAGATTGGTAACTGCAAACTTCAGTCCAACTTCAGATTGGTCCTCAAGGGGCAAAATCTGCAGCTCTCAGCAACAAGAAATCCTGCTTACTGAAGGAGGAATGGAATACACCACCCGGAAATATTACTTTTATCAGGTGGAAAGGCACCAGCAACTGGAAGCATTTGTCCACTAAGGAGTGAAGCACTCTTGACATGGGAAACTCTCAGCCTCACACACTGCTCATCATTTACAAAGCAGGTCTGTGTACCTGGGGTGCCCGCACAGTGCCCACCACCAGACAGCCCATCCCATCCCATCCTCACTGCTTGTATGGTATCCGCTCTGAGAAGGGATGGGCTATCACCCTGCCACAGAACTGAGGAACAGGGGCCTGCAGAGCTGATGGCATTACCCACTGCACCCCATGGCACTTAAAAGAAGTTAAGATACTTTTCCAAGCATGCCATCTAGAAACTTTCTCTGTTCAACTGTAAGAGACAGACCCATCTTACAATGGGATGGATTGCCTGAAGCTTACATTGTGATCTGAATCCCACTAACAGCCTTCACCCATGCCCACAGGAGAAGTCAGCAGATGAATCCAGGTCTCCTCAGCACTGATATTTCAGCTGCTGGTCCCTCCTCCTCCTCAGATCCAGCCTGCAGAGCTCAACCCAACACAGGAGGGACTCAGCGCCAGCTCAGGTCTGGGTCTCTTCACGTCTCCCAGCCACTTAGATACAGCAGCTCAGCCAACCAAAAGCCACCTGCTATGTGTTCACGTAAGTTAAACAGTAGGCACGCTGGCCATCCGCAGAAAAATAAGTAGTAGAGAGAGCTCCTTATTACAATTATTCTTGATATACAATCTAACATCCTCATAGCCAAGTACTATGGTCTGAAAGAAAAAACAAAAAGTACTTTGACAAAGCAGATGTATCTTGGACCAAGAAGTATTATCCAAAGTTTGGCTCAGCTAGCTCCAGCCTCCCATGCTAGAGCATTTAATGATGCCATTCTGAATTCAGCTGTAGGGCTCTGCCCATCTGGCTCATGTCACCAGAATCAAGAAACTGCAGAAGAGCAGATTGCAGCAAACAAGGTGAGCACGTGCCAGCTTCTACAGAGACTTATTTAACATGCCCAAGGTTGGACTTTTTCAAAAGGAAAAGAGACAGAGGAGAGATTTCTATGCAATAATAAATGTAAAACATTCCTTCAGTGAATCTGCAAACTACACTGTAGACTCGCATCACTTTACCTTTCACTTTCCCATCTGTTCTCTTGGAAGAATTAATTTCACGAGCTAGGCTGAGGCCTTCTACATTTTTATTTTTCAGCCCTCACTGTAATACAGCAGAGGCAACTCATTCAAAAGCAAAGCCTCTACTCCTGCCAGTCAGAACAATTAGAACAACAAAACAGCATCATTCCCATATCCCCAAGCAAGATGTACCCCACTTCTGGGGTAGGATCACCCATTACATCCAGAAGAGTTTCCATCAACACCGCCACAACCCCTCAAGGCAACGCTAACCTTCCCGTGTGAGAGGGAGGGGAGGAGAAGGAAGAGAACTCCACCACAAGATGCTTTCGGACACAACGTCAAAAAAGGAAAGAACAAGACACATCGATTACCTTCAATTACTAACTTTGTAATAAGAACTATATTAATGGATATATCCCCCCATTTTCAGCATATTGCTGCTGATGTAGCTGCAAAATTTCTTCTCCCCTCTAATAAGCTTCTCTAGATTCAATGACCAATGTTATCTGGTCCAGCTTTTCCATTGATATTCATTCTTCTTTTATCTCTGTGTATATGGATATATAAAAAGTTGTTTCTCTTCCAGTGACACGCAGAACTTTGAGGGAGGAGATACTGTCCAGACCTCTTCTATTCCAACTACGTTAAGAAAGGTCTGCAGAAAGTTTGGCACACTCAATTATATTATGGCCATAGAATCTTTTAGTGTCACAGGCCAAGCTGCTGCTTATCAGGTCAGATCTACAGCCAATAAGGATGTCCAATTCCAGAGAGGGAAAAAAATACATGTATCACTCCAAACTGCAATATTTTGCATTTCCCTCTCATTTCCTTTAACAAATTGCCTTTCTGCTTGTTTCTTCAGCACAGCACTTAGGAACAAGCAGATAAATGAGAAAATGCTTCTAATCTACATTAATAATTTGTGTTAAGTTCCACTTGGACAATTTCATAAATGAATAGCCACATCACAGCTAGGAAAGGTAGCTGTAACCCATTCAACCACCTGCAGACCCAAGACTCTTCAAACAGGGGTTCTCCTTTCCACGCTGCATTGTAGGCAGATGATTTTATCATTGGACCTGACATAGAATTACCCTGTGAATTTGCACTGACAGAGGTCTCTAAAAACGTCTGCAGTGCAAGCTGGGTAAACAGCCTGGGTTGTATGTATAGTTTAAACAGGCAGCAAAGCATAAAAGGGGATCCCAAGCACAGGTCCTGCAGCTCAGTCATAGAATCACAGGATGGCTGAGGTAGGAAGGTACCTCTGGGTCCTCAGGCAAGACTGTGGTGGCTGTAACAGAGGCCAAAAAGCATTGCTGAAATCATGAAGTGGTGATACTTACTTTAGGCCGTTAACAGAGTAATGAGAAGATGATTGCCACAGAGCATCCTTCAGCTAGAGTCCAATTTCAAAGTAAAGGACCTTAAGACAGTGGTTTTAATGTGCCAACCACAATGAATGCATTTATAACGTCTATTAAAAGCAGGTTATGTTTGGAGGAGGGGAGGTTAATTAAATCTTAGCAGGTTATCAGTAGTTTATTAACTGAACAAGACAGCACCACATTAAAGATAATCAATGGAGAATAAACCACAGCCATAAAAATGAATACTGCTCATTCTCACAATGAGAGGGGGTTGCCTTCAGTGATAAGACAGAGGTAAAGACATAGGTGCATCCCTTATGAAACCACCATGAAAAAAAATGATGTCCTATAGGATGCCCTAAGGAAAGTCATTCAAGGCATAAGTTTCCAAAAAAAAGAAAAAAAAAGTCTAAAATTGCAAAGAAATAATCAGTAATTCTAGAGGGGAAAGAGGAATACGAACAAGCAGTTCTGCAAGCAGCGGAACTAATGAAGCCTGGTTTTCTCCAGCTTTTGTGTCATGCAAAGGACTGACTTTCACACTGAAGAAAATGTGAGCTCCAACTGAAGCAATTTTTTTTATTGGGTTGGAGCATTTATATGGGATTCTTCCCCCAGTGGATTTTCTAGTGTCTAATAAAGAACAAGCCCTTCCTTCACATGCAGCAGTAATAGTCTGTTCTCTCCTTTACCTGTCAGCCCCTTTTATGATTCCTACCCTGTGGCAATGTAGTTGAGATTGTAGCTGAATAACAGATAAAAAGTTTCTAAATGGCTGGCGTGAGATACATCCCTATGCCCACCCGCACCTGTGCTACACATGCACAGAGTGTGCTGCTCCTTAATACTTGTTTCAGTAAGAAACCAGGCTAAAAATGGTGTCGTCAGAATAATCCGTCCCATAGGGAAACTTGAGCTTTGGTGTGCTAACTGTGTGCAAGACTTCAGGCAATCCTGTGGCGCAGACCAAGACTTCAGGTTCCTGCAGCAATACTTGACCTGGGGGAAGGAGTGAACGCAGGAGAGAAGACAGGCTGTCTTCAGCATGCTGGACAGGAGCCCCTGTGATGGAGTCAATTGCTGGGGTACAGGAAAGCCAGGAGAGCAGGAAGGAGGGGAAAAGAAGATGCTTGCATTCAAAACTTGGGCTGTGCAGAGCTATGTAGCTTCCAGGGTAAGATACAGTCATGTGAAAGTCAAGGGTCAATCCCTGGTCTATGCGTTTCTGTTTGAGGGATCACTGTGCATCTCTTGACTATCCTCCCACACACAGCACTTCACCAAAAACCCCATTACCAAAGAAAGGGCTGTGCCTACGCCAAGAACCAGCCCTCTTCTTCCTGCAAGTCAACAAACAAATCTTACAGAGGTGAAGGGGAACTGGAGCTGGGCAGTACCCTCTCTTAGGACCTGCTCTGATTTGCATGATAAGTATTTAACCATAATCAATCCCTCATTTCACTTAAAATTAAATAACCCCTTATCATATCTCACAAAATACCAAACACAGAAAAGTGTGTGCCATGTTACAAAAACTTTGTCTCTCAGGATGACACCAAACTACTGCTGCCTGCCCTGAGCGGCCTCATGAATCAGGTCTGACTTCTGCAATCGCAGGCAGTCACGAGCTGCCTGAAGAGAACAAGGTGTGGTACTACGTTCTTCTGGAAAAACAAAACAAAACAAAACAAAACAAAAAAGTTGAAATGAAGCATGCATAGAAAGCCCAGTTTTGCCTTTAAAGCAACCCTGTGCCAAGGGAGGAATTTTTCGACGCACCCCACGTAACTAATTCCCCAGAATGGCCTGATTCTGCAGCCACAGAAAGTCACACACAGGATCAGCACCTTTTCCCCTAAACGTGCTCTCCTTCCAGACCGACCTAAAGGCCTTTTCAAACACCAGCAAGCCAACAAAAAAACTTTGAGAAGGCAGGGGAAAAGCTGCAGAGCAAAAGCTGCAGAGGCCAGAGCAAGCTATGCATATTTATAGCACAGACACACCGCCCCGTGCTCTTTCTCCTTAATCACATGCATGCTGCACACATTAGCAAGGCGGCTCCTCCAAACTTTCTCAGGGACTCAGCCTGAGTGGCTGCAGTTCAAAGTCCAGCTGAAAAGAAAGAGAAAACCACAGTGGCTTTGTGAGAATTACAGTGATCCTATTAAAAAAAAAAAAAAAAGGAAAAAAAAAAGCCATTCTCCGCTGGGACTTAACATGGCAGTGCCACGCAGCTCCCCGTTGAATCTAGCAGCATTTCAAGCACACAAGCCCTGGTGTAATTAAACCAGAGGCTTAATTAGGTCCCATCACTATTGCTTTCTTCCTGCCTTCAGCCAAGAAGGTATAAGAGAAGATTGTCCAACACAGACACTGCAATTTAAAGTCTCAAGTTAAGAACACAGTGGGTGTATATCTACTACAAAATCTACCCAAAAAACATACCAGTTGTTAAACCGAGCGGCGCATTAGAAGCAGTTAGATATAATGAAAATGTAAATGGAAAGTATTCTGGGGAGATACTTCAGCTAAAAACAGCGCGCACTGTATGCTATCTTTTATTTTAATCATGCTCTGAGCCCTGCCTTTTTGAACTTTTTATAAATTCTGCTATCTCCCTTTGCAGTTACTTACATATTGGTATATAAATTCAAAGACGAGAAGCAATTAGGAATGAAGCTAAGACTCCCTCTCTTGATGCTAATACATCAAAGGAAGTGAAAAAAACTCCCCCCGCACGCACCCTCAGTAACACAGAGAGCTTCTGCTCTTCACAGCCTAATAGCTCAAGTAGTTCCAGTGGAGAGTCTGATGTCAGACTCCGATTACACGGAGATGCCAAGTGATTGGAAAGAGCAGCTTTTGAAAATCCCAGCTCTCTGACTCAGAAGACCACACAGCTGCACAACAATACTTTTTAAATGCAAGTATGCATTATTCTCATGCGCTGGTCATATTTTTTCTCCACTTTGGGCACCATAACACTGCCTTTAAGAGTTCCCTGTGGGCCTCTGATTTGAGTACAATACATTTAGGCACGTGTGAAGGAAATGTGTCAGATTAGGGGCTTTTCCAATAGCAGGGTCTGCTTTGCTATCCAGTTTGGAGAGAGGAAGAGCCCAGCACTGCCTTTCAGCAGCCATTCTGCTGCTGTGAGAAAGGGTAAGGAAAGGCCGGGACTGGCCCATGCCATGTTTTCTCCTCACCTTTGTGTATCTGTGCCAGATCTGCCATAATCTGATCCTTGAAATTTAAGCCACAGAAGAGGCAAACCTATTTAAGAAAGGTCAACAAAACCTGCTTCTGCCGAACCAGAAGAGCAGTTGGGTGGCACCATTCTGCCGAGTTCTTTGTATTCACTCCCTGCAAATCCTTCTCTCAGTCCAAGGACATTTGAGAGTTATGCAATAGTTTTTTGGAAACACTCCAGGCCCTTCATCTTTCATAAAGGGAAACTATCTTTTATGTATGTGAATAAACAGATGAATGACCTTCCCATGTCCTCAGTAAGTTATCAGGGTCTGCTTATTTCTTAATCTCCAGATCTCTCCTGTATCGGCAGGGGAACCAACCAAAACTAGGAATGACACCACTGGTTTCACCGAACACTCATCTCACGTCTCCATACAAACATATACATTAAATTATGAAAGATCTTAAACAGAAGCATGGTTTTAAAGGGGCTGTGGGATGTTCAGTCATCAGATTCACAGTAAGTGCAAGACCCTTACCTGATTCCATTTTCTCTGCAGTCTTACTCCTGGATAAAGGAGATCTCATTGGTCTTAAAGGAGTTGAGCTATTTCTACCTGGATTTCTAATAAACATACTGAAGCCCCTTGTTTGTCTATTGAGCAGGAGCCAGAAAAAAGTTTCATTAGTGGCTACAATATTCCACAGCTATGTAGCTGCAGCAAGGGAAGAATCCAGCTTTGGGTATATTTGGACATCAGATCTTTTATCCAGAAGGTTCTCCATCTTGCCCAACATTTCAAACCTGCTGCATCAGTTTAAATATTGTTTACAGGAGGAAAGGTAAAGGTCTTCTGTACTACACAAATGGAAGACCAAATAAACCAGACTCAGCAAAAGTCCTAAAGATTTACATCTGTTTAACAGCGAATAGCTTCAGAGGAAAACCACAGCTGCTTGCTATTCATCTGTTACCAGGTTATACCAGATAAAGGTTGGCAAATCAACCTGAGCACCGAGTTCTCAGAGCCATTCCGCTGAAAGTCCCACTGACCTCAGCAGGACAAAGGATTTTACCCTCTGCTTTTATCTGCGAAGAGGCCAGAGTCTGCTCTGCACAAGTCACCATGACTGAAGGTGACAACCACAACTTTGAAAGCACTGCGTCTCTGCCAAAGTGACCTGACAAATTTCTTCCCCTTACATTCTACCACATGCTAAATGGATGAGAAAAATCTCTTGACCCCGGGCTCTTTAGGGTTGTGCTCTAGTGTAAAAGGTCTTCTATCACTACTCTGTAAACAAAGATAAGGAATCTTCCTAAATGACGGCACTCTATCTAATGTCATGGGCAAGGTACAAATGGGATTCTTAAATGAGCAGGTTTTTCTTCCCACATTTCTTTGTTGTTCCGACAGCAGAAAAGGTAAACAGGAAAACTAATGGTTTGGCCTCTTGCTCCTGTAGACTCAGCTAACTTGACATCAGCCCTCTGCATTTAAGAGAAGCCAAACACTGAGGAAATTTTCCAACTTTCACACACCCACAACTTGCGTTATTTGCTTTAATGGGAGAAGTACAGTTAAGTGCACCAGAGAGGAGAGTTCTATAAAACAAATGAATAAGCAACAGCAAGTACAAAACCCAAAAACCACATGGCCAAAAAGAAAAAAAAAAAAGACCAAAGCCTTCCCCCACTTCCAAAGGACAAATGAAGAGGCTGTGTCATTCAATTTGGGCTGCTACGGGACAAAAAGCTGAAGGTGATTGATTACTGCATGCAACGTGCAACTCTGTTTTTCTTTGGAAGTTTTATTATGCACCCAATGAGGATTTACCAATTAATATGACTTCAATATATAAAGAGAGCTCTGAACACATTCTTGTGCCTCACGTCCCCAAACTACATTAGCGTGTATTTCTAGGTGAAATTACCCTTATATTTAGATATGCTTATGTGCTATAAAATCTATAATGCAGGGTTAAGGGAAGGTAGAAATTTGTTCTAATTTGTCCCTAGCAGTGTCAGAGACCTTTTTGTGCAAATGTATCCAACCTGTGGGTCTACAGTTGTGCCTCCACACAATAGGAAACCTATATAATGGAAATTGCGCTGTAAATTCCCTAGAATTTTGTGAAGCTGGGATAAAGCACAGCACTTATCTACCCAACTTGCACTTGCTGCCTTACCCTTTCAGTAGGGCACCTGCTCTTCAAGTCTCATGTACCTTCCAGAAGATCTTTGCAAGCGTGACCACCAGCAGCTATCCTGGGATGGCCACACAATGGAACCATGTCCTGAAACAGAAGCATTGGGGTGCAGGTTTCTAGGCTCAGCAGCAACTGAGGTTTCATCTCGTTAAGCCAAGGAGGAGGAGAGGCACTACCTGCTGAGCTTTGGATCCAGCATATGTTTTGTAAAAATGGTAGAACTGCAGCAGAAGGCACATAAAAACCTTACAATTGATTAAACATTTCCCTGCAGTGCTCAAAACACAAAGAGAGGAGCATTATAACAAAAAAAAAAAAAAAAAAAAAA